>JASAND010009780.1:0-67904 GCA_030248195.1 Trissonchulus latispiculum
TAAGTGTACCCTCTTTGTAATATTCGTTTACAATGAATCTATGTTGTGATTGACTGTTTTGACTTTCTATACTTCCCCCCCCTAGTAAAAACCTACCACATTTTTTGCGGTGGAGAGTGTGGAGGATAGAAAATTTGGAATACTAGGGTTGGGCCCAAATGCAGAAATATGACTGAAATTAGTTGATATGGATTGATATTGAAGTTGGATTTGGGATTGATATTGAAGTTGGTTGATCTTAGATTGCTGTATTCTTGATGTTTGCATTTTTGCATTTGCTGTATTCTTGACGTTTGCATTTTTGCATTCTGAATTCTGACTTTTGTATACCTATAATCATATTCTATTTTGTAATCACATCCTATTTTGTACTTAGCTAGCCATGTATTTCTTTGCTGGGTTGGTCGAACGTAAAGTTAAAAGGTATTTTGGCCTTTGAACTGTGACTGTCGTCTTTAGTATTCGGTCTTTATTTGAAGTTGATTGTTGTTCACTATTTGAGAAGTTTTGGGCTGTTTCGTGATGGACATTTTTATTTGCAAAACGAATCCAAAATTGGGTACTTATCTCCCCAGGAAACTAAGTGGGGTTAATGCGTCCAAGTTTGGGATTTTTGGGAGCCTCCTTCACCCCGAGAGCTGGGTTCATACGTCACAGATAAGTGACGTATGACGATACACACACTCACAGAACGCACTACACGAAAGGGAGCCGCAAGCTCCGCCTCCTGCACGTCACACACTCTGATTGACAGGTCTTCCCCAAACTCCAAAATTTTCCAAAATTTCAAATCAGTCGTGGTTTGGCCGCCGTTGGATTCAGTCGTGTGCTCTGCATTTTTCTGCTTCGTCTTGCTATTTGTGATACGTACAACCGAGGGCCCACTGTGGGAGAGACCGGTTGGTACTTCTGTCTTGTTGGTATTAACCGAGGGCCCATTTTGGGAGAGACCGGTTAATACTCTTTCTTTTACTGTTTCGGGACCGGCCACGACTCGTATTATTTCACTGTTTTCGCATTTTACCTTATTCTGTGATTCTTTTCCCATACCTACGGAAGTCTTGCCCTGCCATCCGCACATTGGATCACACTCCAGCACAAGGACCCAGGATCGCCAAGGTAGCTCAAGTTGTGAGTTTGTGAGTTTGTTTGGTGACTCGTGATTCAGTTGAGTTTTTCAAGGAGAGTCCAAAAAATTAGGTGCGACTATTTCAATGTATTGTTGTCTTTCTTTGCTGTGTGCCCATTGTATGATTGAATTCTTGATCTGTCTGTCTGTACATGTTATTGTTAGCTAAGTGAATTCTGCTGTAAATAATTGTAATAATTTTATAAATTCATTAAAACCAATAATTTAAATTAATAACTAGTTAACCGGCTTAACCTGCGCTTGAGCGAGAGTGAGAGTGAGTAGTCTGAAGCCTAGATCGCTAGAACGTAGTGACGTAATTGTGAACCGAATACCTGGATTTGTGGATTAGTTAGGTTAATAATATGACCCCTGTGTATGCCCTTGAATAACTAGGGAATAGTCAGTATCGAGCCAGTGTTAGAGGTAGTTCTTCCGTGATTTGTGCCTAATCTGTAGAGAAAGGAGGAATAAAACGACCCCCAAATACCCTTTTCTTTACATATAGGCTTGCAAAATTAAGATCAGGCTTATCAAAAACAATAATAAGTGCTTTGTCTCAAATTTATGCGTACCACACCCACCCTAACCTAATTTCGAGGTTTGGTTATGTAACTACCACCACCACTAGGATTCTGCTAAATTTATCAAATAAGAACTACAGAAAAATAAATTAAACACTAAGATAATTGATTAAAACAATAGTTGGATAAGACTGAAACATGTGATAAAATCAGAACTTCGAAAGAATTTGTAGAAACGAATTTGTAGTTACCCAATGCTAAAATTAACGAGAAAGGATTTTGTTGAAGAGTGTACCACTTTAAAGAACCCGAACACATGTCGCAAAATGGGCAAAAAGCGTCATCAATAAACACTTCAACTGCAGCTCAGAAAACACTTGAAATCTTTTGCAAAATGCTGCGGTTTTTCTTTCAATAAAAGCTTTTTAGCCTGCTGGCTGGAAACGAAAACGTAAGTGTCAGAGTGGGAATGACACGCGATGCTCGCAAGCCGACAATATTTTGACATTTTAACTTTATAGTGTGGTAAACTTGACACGTTGCGGATGTGTACTTTTCACACATCCGTCCATATTTATTATTGGCTATAAAGTTTCTTTCTGGGGCTTAGATGAAGAAAGCAAACAGAAGGCTTTAATGCATGGAAGTTTGTAGTGTTGCTAAAAAGCTAATTAAACAATATTAGTTATACCAAGGATTGATTTTGAAGTAACACATTTGGAGTAACACAACCTTATACTTTTGAAGATGGCAAAGTCTGAAAAATAATTACCTCAAATGGGGCAACACAGAATATCAGAACATTCAATTAAATATTCCCAAAGCTTCGTGTAATAGCTCATGAGCACCGCCTTTACCGGAAAAGCAGCAAATTTTGGTGTTTTTGTAGGTGGACCCATCAATATCCTATTTGATCCAGCAGTTTGATGCTTGGAAGCAAAATAAATTGTAGGTTTAAATAAACAATGGTTCAAGTTGCACACTCTCTGTTTTAAGTGTTTTAAGCTTTATCAAAGCAAAAACTAGGCTGTGCAGACTATTTCATAAATCGTCGAAGCCCCGATTCCAATTGATCTCTCTCGGACTGCACCATGTTCCATACAGGGTTGCCCATTTAATCTACACGTTAAAACTGTCAAACACATATCTATTGATTTCCCAATTATGTTCTATGTATCTGACAACAGACTGCAATGTTGAAAAATATACTTTTTGCCAAAATCCGAACAGTTTTTCCACAATTTGTAACAAAAGCTGTTGAAACAGGGGTCCTAACTGTTGCTACACAGGGGCATACAGAGAGAACATGAAGATCAACCAACTCTTAGGTCTAAGGACTAAGCTAGCCTAGCCCTAGAGTGGATCTAACCTAATCCAGACGGTTCGCCCTAGGGTACGTGAGTTCTTATAACTTATGCTTCCTAGAAGTCATTGCCGAGGGGACAGTTCAGATGCTTGACGTACTCCCATAGATCTGTACCAGGGGTTACTGCACAGACAAATAAGACCTTAAAGTCGGAACAACTGTCACACTCAAAGGTACAAGACCAGGGCTCCGTATGCGGACTACCTTCGGGCTCACTATCAACAGTCCAAGCTTCAATCTCACCACGGTCCCACGGCTGAGAGCAGTTACAATGGAAAGCTACCTCCGAATGCTGGACCGCAACTAAAGAACTACCTCCCGCACAGGTCACGGATAGCCACTAACAAGCTGCACCAGCATTAGCGACTATTCTGCCCTCTGCAAAATAGACTACCTGTAAACTCTGAAACTTTGACTAGAGCTTTAACGAGACAGATTAAGAGCAGATTTAGAAGAAAGAGCAAGCACGGAAACAATCAATGAACTGATAACTTTAGACAGGCAGACAGCGTACTTTTTCAGTAGTGAAATAAGTAAAAGTTAGCCAATTCAGAGCAGACCTTCTTCTCTGCAATAGAACCAATTGAACATCCAGCCAACGCTCCAAACGCCAATATAACGATCCTAAGTCAGGTTGTGTGTGTCCCTAAGCCAATGGTTGGCTCTCAGCGCTGGTGTTAATCACAGGAAAGTTCTGAACGGCGCGGAAACCGGCAGTAGCCGTTTTCTGGTCAAGTACTAAAACACTTACTGTCAAATGCCAAAATGAAAGGATTGCCCGGATAGAGCAGTTCGAGAGTCCAAGACAGGAGAAAGAAGGTCCATGGAAGATCCGGAACGGCGTCGCTCACACTGCCAAATCAGAACGAACCAAATGGGCAAGGAACAGGACTGATATCCGACTAAGGGACACTGACATGGCACGACTAGCGATTAATTAGATCCAAGAGACTACTAGCAAAGCAGAGCAGAGCGGAATGGGTCCAGAAGAAACCAGTGCAAGAACGGAATCAAATGGGCTACAATCTTGTCGGTTTTAACCCGGAATCAGCTTTATTAACTGGATTTCGCAGGACAAGAGGATTTTGTTACTTTCTTGGATTAGAAGCGAGAAAAATTCGTCAGTGGACTAGAGTTGTTCCTACAAAAACTAGCTTTGGTTTATAAATTCGAAAATCAGCAAGCAGTTAATTTTGGGAGCAACCAGTTTGAGCGAAGAAAACGTTCTAAAGGCCTAGATAAAAACATCTTTTAAGAAAACGATTAAACTAGAAAGAAAATTATATTTGGATTTTCAAAAGGAAATCTTCGCAAAGGGTATTTCCATCAGAAATCCTCCCACTAATGACGTATTCCTGGATTTCCTTCTTGGGAAATCCAGGGAAATCCACTGATCAACTAAGCACAGAAAACGAACGTGTCAGTAAAAATGAGATAAGGCAAGCTATGGCGGCGAGGACTCGATTGAACGTGATAGTTTCGAAAGAGGGACTCGTTGTCCAATTAGGTTCATTTCATCTCGCGCCTACACTTGTTATAGAAAGTCCTAGAGGGAAAGGATCCGCTTATCTGACGATGATTGGTCACTTTCAAGTTTATGTTTTCGTCATTCGTTGATTCGAAAGGGAAGACCCCGCCTCCTTTCGAGTGTTTTTCTCGCATTCCTTTTGATTTGCACCTGAGCAATCTATCAGTAGTGTTATGTAACCTTTTTAGGGTTTTGTGTCCGACTTCGAGACGCCCAAAGTACCTTAACAGCCGTGGCCCTAAAACTTTTTATAGCATTTTAGTTTCCCGATTGTCTTTGTCTTGAAATCCATTTCTATGGGTTTCGATATTGTTTGCCCAACAGATGAGGAAGCGAATGAAAGGCCGGCCAATCAAGTAACTAGAAGAGAATTGTAATAACGGACAGGGGGCCTAGAAGCCCAAGACGAACTAAACAATATCTAGAGAAAACTTAGCTTCTACGTAGCTTAAATGATTAGCTAGAATTAAGACATGAGTGTATTAGTGTATTATTAATATTAATTATTAACTTCTATGTTTCTTCTTAAGGTCTGACTTGTACATAGAGGGGTTCTTCTCTGCCTGGCCTATGCGCGTATTTTTTCAGCGAAGGGAGACTGACGTCACGTTTGTGACGCTGGAAGGCAGTAAACCCCACACATACACACATTCATAGGCACTAGGGCTGGACTTTACACATTCATACAGCGGAGGGGACCTTTGAATAAACCCCATACGCTTGATGATACAAAATGTAACTGACTAAACTCCAACTAACATTAATGGTGAGCGGATTCAGTTGACGACGAATGGTATTAATAAAATACTATTGCAATAATAAGATTATAATTAATAACAGAGCAAAACCTATACACTAGTCAAACATTGGCGAAAAGTTTTTGAGTATTGTAGTGGACTAAAGTCCTTTTTCGGCCTTTCTGATTGCAATGCGAAAGGACAATGAAACTATACAACTCCCAAAACAATTTAGAAAATAGAATTACAAATTCCCCTTTTTGTACAAATTACAATTAAAATTAAGGGATGAAGTAAATAATCTCCCCCCCCCAGCCTCAATTGGGGGGGAGATAGTTTACTTGATGTTAACTTTAGCAAAACGTAACCAATTTAGCTCAAATTTTGTGTGAATGTATTCCAACACATGTCTGATTGATTGATTTGATTGATTGATGTCTGAAATTTGAAAAAATTTAAATTTTTAAGTTTTTTAAGGGGGGACCAATGGGAATCAAAAAATTTTTTGTCTTCAATTTTGCTGAAACATTGTGTATAGGGGTTTTCGGGGTCGTAGAACAGGAATCTGAAGTCGGTTTTTCGATTAAGCTTTTCGTTAGTTCAGTACAAGCTTACATCTTAAGCTTACTACTTTAGCTTATACTGAGCTAACGAAAAACTGAATCGAAAAACCGACTTCAGATTCGTCTTCTACGAGCCCGAGAATCCCTATATATACAATGTTTCATCAAAATTGACGACAAAAATCTTTTGATTCCTCTTGGTCCCCCTTAAAAAACTTAAAAATTTAAATTTTTAAAAATTTTAAAATGTTATTACCAATCAATCAGAGATGTGTTAGAATGCATCCACACAAAATTTGAGCTAAATTGGTTAAGTTCTGAAAGATTTATAGCGTTGGGGGGGAGATAGTTTACTTGAGAATTTGGGGGGGGGGAGATTGTTTACTTGATCCAAATTAAGCTACAATCCATACGTAGGCGACTACAAGCAAACAGAAATAAGTACAACATTGACAATTTATAGGTACAAACTTAATTCTATTCACAAGCAGAAAGATTAAAACATGGTTCCTTTTTATGTGCTTTCTTTTTAGAATAGAATTTCTGCTCGAAACGTTCAAAGGGCCATTTATGGCTAGAGACCTGCCGGTTAAATAAAGTTAAAAAGACTGAACAAAGACGCTACACTAAGTTGAGGTAGACCCAGTCAGCAACACCAACACTAGTTTAGCAAAATGTGTTTATCATCAACAGTCTCTAGACCTTGCCCTCAGTGTAACTTTTAATTGAAAGGTTTCTGTTGCTAAATTCAATATTTTCTGATAACCAATGATCTTTTAAGCCCAACCTTTCTTCAATGATACCGCTTCATTGGCCGTAGCTACCGTGGCATCAAATTATTTGCTTCATATTCATTATAGGTTTTACTACTTGATTATCAAGCGAAAAGCATTGAACGCCTCAACATTTCTGAGTTTTCACAAAGAAGCTAAAGTTGAGCTTTTCTCGGAATTTCTACAGCACAATTCAGACTCCTTATTTTCTATTTTCGTTACAAATTGTGGCGTATTAATAGGTAAACTGGAAGGATGATTAAACACATAGTTCTGCTACCAGACCAGGAACCTTATTCTAGTTGCTCGTTATTTTAACGCTAGAAGATCTTTAGGAAATCAGTCAAAATTTAGATTACACATATGCGTTTCCAACAATTTCTCTGTAACCAAGAGTAAATGAAAAAGGATCATATTAATCCAAATTATAAGCGTTGAAACATCAATAAAGGCGATACAAACGGCATGTAGAAGAAACCTTCACTCTGGCCTGAAAGCGGTTGGGTCGGGCCGTTAAAACTTTGGATCCGCGTCGGGGAGATATGCCTGTTTCCTGAACTCACTGACCTGAAGACTTTTTCTACTTCTTTTTATAATTGATTTGATATGATTTGCCAATAAACCGAGTAGGTCTAATCTCACTGTCTAGGTTAGATAAGTTCTGTTGCACATAAGATAGGAAAGGAGACGACAAACTTATGTGCCAGATTCCCGTCTCTACACTCTACAGCCGATCTGGTTAGGGGTTTGTTCGGGAGTTGGTTTGATCTGTAATCAAAGAGGGGTCGACACTCGCTGATTCGTTCATTGTCGAGACAAGAATAAAGGGCCTTGACACGCAGATCAGGCACAATTCAATACTTCTCTACTATGAAACCTTCCAGTCAGATTTCCAATTGAGATCTGAATTAAACTTACCGTTGTTACGGGAAGATCACAACCGGATCCGTTTGTTGCTGGTCTACAGCCTGAGTTGGGGTATGGCAAACTGTGTATTATGAATTATAAATACTGCAATTACCGACAAACCGTGTATGACCTACAACCGTGATTATAATAAAAGATACAGAACAACGATAAGGTGAAGACAAGTGGCGAAAACAAGATAAGTTTTGCAGTTGCTGTATTCTAAATTTTTAATTTGCAAAAGGAGGTGTTTCAGGGAATTTAGGAACGCAGCTGCACATACACGTTCCACAGATTAGATTAGCTTTGTGTACTTTTTGAGTTTTATCTAGATTCAAAAATCATAATTGGTAAATTTTTTAAAATTTATTAAGCTAGTTTTACTCCCTTTGCCAATACCTTCTTTGATGCTTGAACCTTGCATTGAAGGTCGCTTCATGTGTGTTAGAAAATAAACTGATTATATTCTAGCGAAAGAGGTGTGCAAAAATGGCTTTACATATTCACATATATATCATTTGGAAAGCTGAAAATTACAAAACTCAAATATGGAATAGCAGCCAATGGAGCACAACTGCAACTCAAGAATGGTTTTTTGGTTAATTTACAATGGCGGATTGATGGATAATGGGATCTTTTTCTATAGACAGGAATCGCAATTTCGTAAACGGTGGAACAAAGCTAAGTTCGATTGAATTTATTTTTCCAGTGTCTTTAATTTTTACGAGACTTCAATCGTTTGCAAAGATCCAAAGCATTGATAACTGCGTATGAGCAATATAAGTAAGCACTAGTCAGATAATTATAAGGTCAGATCATTTAGAAGAATACTGAGTATATATAGTAAGATGCCTAGTATAGGAATAAGTCAAAGTGGTCAGTTTACTTTGCAAATCCTTGTTAGTTATCAATATTTGCTTGACGCACCCGCACAGGCCTAGCATAGCTGGAAGAGACACCTATGCAGAATTCGGCCACAAACACGAAATTTTGGGTCCTTCGGATCCCTTACACAACGACATGTCTACTCAGACAGTCGTGTCTAAAAGAACATGGTGCAGCTGCACCAGAATCCACACCTCCCTCCCAATATAATTTCTTATGTGATGTCCGAGATTTGCAAGGATTTGGCTGCCTTGGAGGGGAAACCCTTCTGGGTGGAGCCAATGGGTGAGCACGAATGCACATCTAGCAGCGTGTTCACTTCTGCTGCGGCAGTAGCCTTGATGACGCCTCGGATAATTGCAGAAAGCAATTATTCAGTGCCGGATTTTCCTCCCCTCACCTATTTTAAACAACTAAATTAGATCCGGCACTACCCCTGCAGGCGAAAGCGACTAGGGTGTGGCACATAGCGAAAAAAAATAACGATAATGTGCAAGTATATTGATAGCTATTGCTTAAAGTAGAGAGTAGCCAGACTCTTCTCGAAAAGATTACCAGACTTTACCCCAAAAGTTTAACCGGTTCAGTTAATTAGGGTGGACTAGACCCTTCTTCAGGTTACTAGATTCTCGAATTTACTAATGCTCGACTCAACTAAACTACTGGTGTGTCCTATATGCTTGTGTTAGTTATGTTTGTGCACTTATGTCTTTATCTGTCCTTTACTGGAACAAAGGACCAAAACACTTAATAAATAATGATGAAAACTAACTGATAATAATGCAAACCATTGGTAGGTTCGGGAGTTAGGTAAACTCCTAGTAGCAGTAATGTAATTCTATATAATTCCACAGCGCATTACAAAGAATTCTATCGTAAAGGTTCCAAGCAGATCAACTCTGCTGCCAGAGGATCAGATAAATACAAGGTACGGATGGCAGGGATAACCGATCAAGTTTATACAAGCAAATGAAGGTTCAGTCAACATTTAGCTCACTCTTCTTTTTTTCTTCGGGTTAGTTATTTTCTTAATCCGACAAAGGTAAATGACCTAAGAGAGAGACAGGGGAGTACCCACTCCTCAGGAGCTAGAAATAACTGATCCAAAAGACTGCATGTTCGCAATTTTCAATATAAAAATGTCAGACTATATTGTTCAGAGAAGATTTTGTTTGATTTTCACGATCAAGATTCAGATTAACTGAAGAGGTTGGTTTTAGGATTTCCCAAATGGTCAGGTCAACCTACCGTCTGTCTTTTGGGATAGTTACTGATTAATATAATACCACATAATACTAATTCAATGTGCGGAAGCAATTCTGGATTGTAACAAGAACAATTACAGCAAAAGCGTTTATACTACGCAGCGTGTCATTTAATTTATGTTTTATATGGCACCCATTACAAGTTGCACATAATTACATTTCATAATTACATTTCATGTGTGCCGATACATTATGGTTACTTTGGATTACGTGCTGACGAGGAGGTTTTGCTAGTAAGCAACCCATACACATGTATTTGTCCCTCTCAATATCCATTTCAGAGACATTGTCACTTTTAGTCTGTTGAGACTCGGCATCGTTTGACCGAAGAATCTTTTCTTCTGCATGCTTTTCGTTCAGAAATTGGTACTGGGAGTGATGGTACTTGAAATATCGAACCATCAGTGCTTTCAGATTTCTAAACTCGTCGCTATCAAGAGGCTTATCCTGTGAACATCTAACCCATGTAATTAACCCTTCAGTAGACGTGAACGCATCATTTACAGCACATTGTAGCAAATCCATCTACAACAATACATTTTGTCCGTTACGCTTTAAAAAGTCATGGTAAGTTTCATAGCATTCTTTAAAACAAGCAGATTATCGAATGTTTCGAAATTTGATTCTTTGGTTGATGCGGAGACAAGATCGGATGAATTTCCGCATGGCAAAAGAAATATGGGGAGGATACGCTTCCTCGCCACAGAACAGTCGGCCAACCACCAGAACATACAGCAGCTGACCGAGCTGGTAGGAGATTAGCTTTCCAGCAGGTAAAGTTAAATTCACATATTCAGGTGAAGTAAATCCCACAGAGGAATTCTCCTTTGGAATGTTCTCCAGTTCCGACCTTTTCTCCACCTTAACCATGTCATTAAATCGAAAATGACGTGTATCTTGTCCTTCGGATCAAACATGCTGTGATCCGGGGAAATGTCCCGTAGAATAATCCTGTAGTTTTTGAATAGGCTTTCATAGGTAAGGTACAGCTGAGCAAAAATTCAGACAGAGGTTCATGATCGAGTACGTGCTTTCCCAACGAAACCTCATCGGGGGAAGCCCTGTCATGTGCAGCACATGTGCCCTTGAATCCCCCTGCACCGCATCCTTACTAAACGCAACAAATTCAGCAATTAGGACTCCTGGTTCATTCTCACGTTCAGCTAGGTTATCTACTTCCTGGGCAGTTATAATACAAACCAAAATTTTAAAAATAGTCCATTATTTACAAACAAAGCAGTTCAATATTCACAGAAATTCTTCAGCTGAACCGCTCTGTGCAGGCAGCAGTAGCGTGCTACTCCTCGAACACAATAGGACTGTTTGTCACACCTAACGAATGGATCCGTGTCGGGTAACCGGCTGTAAGTTGGCATCCCTAGTTCCTCCCTTGCCAGTCCGTAGCGATCTAGGGTGGTTTCAATAAATTTGGCCTGTGCCGAACCCTTAGTCACCACCCGGACAACCCTGGAATGGACAATAAGATCTGCAAGCCAGACTCCCCATCTTTCAGCTGTGGGCACCTCAACCGAAGTGGTCCAAGTTGCGCCGCTTCTTTCCAATGCCCAGTTGACCGCTCTCCTTTGCTTAGGATTGAGGTAACAGCTTGGATAGGGAGCCCTGATTACTGAATTGTACTGGTCATCCGGGGTGGCTACAGCTCCCTGTGGAGGTACAGGGGTGGAATCTGGCACACCAACCATGTGCATGGATACAAAAGCCGAAGATATTATGTGATATATATATATATATATATATGATTTATGTAATAGTCATTTGTTGCTAAATGACGCTATTTAATGAATACAAATTTGTACAAATTAACTTTAATTTAGTCAAGTCTATCCATTTAATTATTAGACTTTATTGTTTCTTCTTTGGCCAAATAATGTTCGTCAATTTGTTTGTTATTAAAGCAACTCTATTTTTGTTGTAAAGTTACATGTTTTTACGAAAACTTTTTCTTCTGTGAAAATTACATCTAATCGGTCTAATAGTGCAGATAGCATCTTTTAAAAGATGTAATTATGGGGAAACTTGTCCATTTTAGAGTTTCATTCGAAAAGAACAATCACAAAAAATTCATTTTTTTGCAAATCTCAACGGAAAACCAAGAGCTTCAGCGACCATGTAATCCTCATACCGTATTATTTCCACGGTACTATAACTACTTTTAACCCCATTAGGAAACAACCATTGAGGCTGACCCACATTAGAAAACATATATAAGTTAAGAATAATTAAAATTCTCAGTGTAATCTAAACACCTTTTCAAGATGGCTTCCAGTTTCAATGCGATTGCCGACCAACTGAAAATTAAGGCAGAACAGTAAGTTTTGTCTACTTTTCCATCATACATTAACATAACATCGGGTCCTGTGGGGGAGGGATTGTCCGCAAAACATTTTTAGAGGCTAGTACCTTGAACAAAAATTTTCGGTGGGGCTTGTACCTCAAGAATAAACTTGTAGCATTTTTCGAAAAATTAACGCTAATTTTATTAAGCTTTGCATTTGTTTATCAAAATTTGCAATAAATCTTTGATTTTTGGAAAAAATTTCAAAGTTTTATCCGTTTTCCCAAAAATTAAACATTTTAGCTAAAAAAATCCGGCAAAGTCCCAAATGTTTTGTAATTTCAGTGTAAAAACTATTTTTCCGGCTATGTTTGGTTACCCCTTGTCCCCGACGACGACAGGGCGTGTACCTTGTCCGGATTGGAGGGGAAGCTTGGATCCCCCCCAATACCCCCCGGTGTTATGTTTTCCATTGATGCAATGCTCCCTAATTTGGAAGATTCCTTTCGCACCACTTAACCTTTGTTGAAAGCCTGGTAAAATCGAAAGGTATTCTACATTGAAAGGGCAATAAGGGTCAAATACTGTTCGACCAACCCGTGTATCTTTTTAATAATGTAGAATTCTATCATTAAGATTTGAATTAGTTCCTGAGCAAGCATGAAACCAAAATTTAATTCTGTCTCAGTTCAGTCTTCAAAATGTCACAAAACTTAATGCATATAATTATGCATTGAGTCATCCCGTTAAACTGTCAGAAAGTTAAAATGTTGAAGATATATATATGTTATGCCGAATATTCATAATTGCCTATTATATATAATAGGCAACAAAATTGCCGATTATATATAATAGGCAAGACGTTTTGCCGATTATTCATAATAGGCAGAAATGCTTGCCTATTATATATAATAGGCAACATTTTTGCCGATTATGAATAATCGGCAACGAGGCCTTGCCTAATATTCAAAATGAAACTGCAATATATGGGTTAGATTTTTTAAATTTGTTTAAATCAGATCTATCATATGAAGTTGCATGGACATTCAAGCGATGTACCCAAGATCACTAATGAAGAAGATTTAGAAATGGCATTTGATCAAGGCGAACTGGTGCTGCACAAAATGCAAGCACTACATTCATGAATCCTGCGGAGAAACCTATGATGACGTATTCCTATGCCACATTTGTTGTGTTATTGCCGATCGCGAAAAGGCATGTCAAACAAAAGTGGTCACGCCAGGCAAGCCCAACGCATGACCGACCACATTGTCCCGCAGTTGACACCACTGGAAGTTGGAGCCAATGTGACAATAAAAGTTCCTGATGTTGATCGTGGGCGGACTGATAGACGAAATATAATGGGTGTAGTTCTCCAAATTCAAGACCAACTATATCGTGTACGCTGCAAGGAAGGCATATTTAATACCTTGTATAGCCGTGTTGACTTAGAGTCAGTGGAACATCAATTCATTAGACCTTTGGATGTTTCCGATAGAAAGTTATCTCTTAGGCAAGCAGTAACACTAGAAACTGCAAGTCAGGGAGTTTCCAGATGCAGCTGCGCTGGAGGCTGTAAGACATCGCGGTGTGGATGCGTCAGAAGTGGAATCACGTGCTGCAGTGCCTGTCATTCATCCAAAAATTGCGCAAATAAGTGAAACTATGCGCAGGAGAAAAGAAAGAAGATAAGAGAACCATGGAAAAAACAAAAACAGACATTCGGAGTGGAAATATGAAAAATGTAAACTAAATCAATTCAAAACCGAAACATTCACTGAAAATGTAAATTAAACTTAATTTTGCAGTTTCATTTTGAATATTAGACAAGGCTTCGTTGCCGATTATTCATAATCGGCAAAAATGTTGCCTATTATATATAATAGGCAAGCATTTCTGCCTATTATGAATAATCGGCAAAACGTCTTGCCTATTATATATAATCGGCAATTTTGTTGCCTATTATATATAATAGGCAATTATGAATATTCGGCATAACATATATAAAAGCTGTTAAAATAGCCAAATTTTCCGCCCACAGGAGTATCGTGCTACAACAAAGAGTTCATAATAGACGTTCAGAGCTTCCTTCCTGACATATTAAACATGTTGTATGCTGCAAACATTAAAGGTAGAAATATCGTGGTGCTTCAGAGGCGTCATACTCTTTGGAACTTTTCAAGAAAGGGCAGAGTAGAGTTAAAATTAAATCAATCCTTTTCATGAATGAGTTAAAAGGGAACGTCAAGTTTGAGTGGAGCGAATTTTAACTCACCTCTGCTGTATTCTACCATTTCTTGAAAAGTCTCTTAGTTATTATGTACTCTTGATATGGTTAAAAGAGCTGATTTTCCATGACAAGGGTGACAAAAATTATCACTGTATAGCTTTCATAGCTCAACATATACCATTTAATTTGTCGAAAACACCTGCAAGAGAGAAATCTCGGCGTAGTATGCTGCCACTCTGCAAGTCACCCGCTTCCAAAGATTTCGTCCTTAATATTTCGAGCGTACTGAAGGGTTTAATACAACAGGAACGAGCAGTATCTTTCCGTCCAATCATAATCTCTTTATGTTACTAAATTGTTACACAAGTTAGGGCAGTTTTTTAGTTTACACTCAGTGCAAGTCGCTCTATAGTTGACACCGTTGTTATGACATTGTGAACATGAAGTGCAAACTAACGTCGCGAAAATCACGGAACTGTGACGTTAACATTTGGCATGAACATTCTTTCATAATTACTTGGTATCTTCCTTTAGTTTAGCCATGACTTTGGCTGTCAAATAAAATTCTAAAATTGGCCATACCCTGAGCCCAGATGTAAACTCTGGTTCGCTAATGTTTACCAAAAAGCTAAGATATTACGTACTGTTGATGTGTACAATGCTTTCTGCACAGTGTATTTTGAAAATAAATTTGGATCGAAATAAACAAATTTCTTTATAATTTCGTTAGGGTAAGGCAGACTTTTTGCATTTCCAAACTATATCTTCCAAGTTTTTCGCATATATTTGTGGTTAAAAGCAAAATGCTAAATACTCCAAATCGGTTTGTTAGTCGCTTAAAAATCATCACCCCCCGTTAAGATTTTCAATTGGTCAAATAATCTGATAACAAATATTGGCGAATTTTGACTGAACGTAGCTTTATTAACTCAGTCTTAGTTTTTAATTTACATTCATTGTTGTAAACCGAAAAACAGATCGGAAGCAAAATGTTTAACTCAGTTTTTGACACTTTCAGTTCGTTTGGAATACAGTAAAGTCGGTAAAATTTGTATTTCGTAATTAGATTTGTGCTAGTGGATCAGCCAAATTATATTGAGCAAACAGCACTATTAGAGCCTGCTATTTGCTTAAGATCTGGAATTTAATAGTGCCCGCCGTGCGGTCGTTGCAAAATTTTAAAATTGTTTAGCCAGAGTCTTCCCGATCTATCCTTTCTGCCCATACTTATAAATTTCAGTTGCATACAACTATTATAAAAACGACAAAAAACTTGTTGTATGGCTCATTTGATCCACTTCTTGAATTCTCGGATTTTAAAAATTATTGAATCATTAATGCAATTACCAGTTGTCATTTTGACAGCACATTGTAACCTATTTTCTCTATAGTTTGTATGTAAACAGTAGTGTCTGATGCAGCAGCGTGTTAACCAGCAAGCAAACATAGTTTCTCAAAATCTCTTAATTTTATTCTCGAAGTGTGGGAAAGCTAAAAGAGACCAGTTCAGATTTCAAAAGAAACTACTTACAGAGTGCTATTCTTTCCGATATTGTTTAATGATAAAGCAGCTCAAGATTTTGAGAAAAAATGTAAGTTTGGTCTGATTGGCGCTTATTCCTCTTGAATAGAAAGAGAAAACGTGAAACTTGAAAAACTCCCTCGGCAATTTTCCCCAAAATCGGTGTGTACAGCTTTTTCTAATTGCTTGCATGGGTTGAAAGAAATTTCGCGATTTTCAAAAGTCCCCATTTTCGTTGCTGTGCTCAGATAGAGATGCCGTATAGACCTCGACGTTAGGCATAACATGTCCTTTAAAACTACAAATATGGACAATACTTGACCGACGGACCAATGCTGCTAAAGTTGTCATAATCTTGCAATATTTGATTTTTTGGTCAATGGTCATTTATGGACCTGAAAAACGAAATTTCGCTGTTATCTTTTAAACCGTAAGGAATCGAAGAAAACTCGAGAACAAAGCTGTAGGCCTTGGTGAGAGGATTCGAATAACTATATAGTTGTCCGTTTAGGGTGGCCACAGTACATCTTCGTACTCGAAATGACGAAAATCCATTGTTGTTGAGAGCAAATTCATATAAGCTGCATTTAGGAGTTTAAATAATGTCAAATAAAGATTTTGTTTTGTAACAAATACACACATACCTGTACAAGCAACAGGAAAAATACGACTCTAGTGCAAATGCCTATAGTTTAACTCATTATTGGTGCTCTTTTTCAGCAAATGTATGTAAGATTGCTTATTTTTAGGAAACAGTTATCGGTGCCACGACTTGTAGTATTGAACGCTGAATTTTGGGAAAAGGAGAAGAATGACCAGTATGTTACTGGTGGTAATTGGTTGAGGAAAGGTTCGGGGAAATGGTGAGTAAACTGCGGAAGGCTCCCAGGTTCGAAATAAAGGAGGTCCCTTTGAATTGCACTGAACCGGACGCGCTTATAAACCAGCGATTGAAGAGCTGGCTAATTATGGAGAAAATCTCCCTGACGATTTTAGTAAAGTGTATATGTTTATGTATATGTGTGTTTGTAATAGTGTAGCGTATGTGTATTCTAGGGATGTACGTTGGACTAGTTTTTGTTTGTCTGTTGGATGTCTGATTTTAGTTGTTTGTCTGATGTCTGTCTGGCTAGGTGGCGCTGTCTGCCTTTCTTCTAGAAAGGCCTAGAAGTTTTCCCTTTTATGTCAACACTTTCGACCAATTAAAATTCACTAGGCATCTCTCTCAGCCTTCACTTTAAAAACCAGTCAGTCTTGTCTTTCGTAACTTTAGCGTGCGGCCGTTAATTTCAACGTGTGTGCCTAGCCTTTTGCCTTTCAATTTTGGGAAGCCTATCCTGGGGTATTTGTAAGTTATTGATTTAGTTTCTTTTCTTATTTCAGACTCCGAGGCGACCTCGTGGGTCGACCTAAAATTATTAGTGGTGCTTCACTGAGTTTTATTCCCTTTTTAATCAGTTCCTAATATGGTTGCTTATTTTAGAAAGAGGGTTTTATTATGTCATATCAAATAATTTAGGTTAGCCGCGACGGCTTAGGGAAATATCCTTGAGACATTATTTTAACTTTATACATTATTTGGGGTTGAATCTGTGTGTATAATCTGTCTTATATGTGTGCCTAATTCTTAATTATGCCCGTTTAAATTTCCAATACTTCTTAGATTCTGTATTTGTTTGACCATTCTCCGTTTTGTAACTTTTATTTGATGAATGCTCTTCTGTCAAAATTCTATAAACTGGTCTGTGTTATTTTCGGGAGTCGCTCCCTTTGTTTATTATCTTATTAAATGCGGTCTCAGTAGCTGAACCGTTAGGGTGTCTTAGTTAGGTTTTTAATTAGAATTGTATAGTCGGTAGGTAGGGTTTTGAGTTATTCCAGTCTTAGGTAGGTTAATTATTACTGAGCGTGTATTTAATTTAATCAAAGTTTCTTTAGTAGTTGAGTAGTTAGGCAGTCATTTGTCCCTTTAGTCAGCTCGTTTAGTAGTTCGTTAGGCTTATTTAGTTTCTTGGCGAGATCCTGCCCAGGTCGACTGGAACATAAGTCTCCTCCAGGTTCGCCGTTTCCATACGCGCACAGTTTCCACCCGTAAAGTTTGGTTGCCTATACACTTCCAACTTTACACTAACTGTTTTGAAAGATTTTCAAAAGGACAGTATCAAATAGCTGAGGCACAGCATTAACATTGGATACAAGAAAATGTCAAAGTAATGCAACAAACACCACAAAAGTTTATCAGGTCGTTGAAAAGAATCACGATTATTCCAGATTATCACACATCACCTGTTGCTCCACACTACACCACATTGTCCTCCTCCATGGAACAAGCCCTGTCTTCTTTAAAGAATGCCAATCGGAATGAAATTAATAAATCTTATTGCAGCGACCAGAGGTCTCGTCGCGTGGGGTATGAGGGAGGTACTCGTTTTGCGTACACGGCCCACATGAGTGCTAGCTTGATTCGCCGTAACGGGTCGGAAAACCTGGAGGCTAGACTTACCAAATAAGTAGGAAAGGGCATAGGGAAGGCATTTCCTTGAAACAGCTGCTACGTACTGGTTGCACAAGACAGAATACTGCCGCACTGGCATTAATTCAGCAAATTAATTTGTACACTGGAGGATGAAGCAGCGTTAATAGACTGTTGCGTGTTACCACATCGCGTGCAGGTTAATTGTAAACATATTCCAGCCATAGAAAATTGATAGTTCTGTACAACATTTTCAGGAAAGAAGTGAAAGTACACACACGTCCAGTGTCTTTAATAAACTGTGGACGAACACACACAGGCTTTAATTTAATTGCATTAAACTTACCGCATCCGTAAACTACGCATTTATTGTAAAGTTGATGCAAAATTAGATTTATTCACCCCTACATTAAATCAAGTTCATTTTGCGGCAGTCCTGTATACGGAGATGAATATTTCCAAAGTAATTGCAATAACATTTGGATTCTGCTGTTTCGCGTAATAGAGGGCAAATAGCATGCCTGTTCACATAAAATATTGGCAAATTTGGCACACTACCATGACGTGGGGCAAAATTGGCCACTCTTTTCTAATCTGATTTCTTAGCTGTCGCAACAACGACCTTACTTCGGCAGTCTAAGCATACTACGTTGGTTGAAATGGACGCGGTTGACTTAACATCATGTTAGAAGTAAATACGGCTGTGTGACGATTTCCCAATTTTAATAGGGCTCCGTTGAAGGGTCATTTGTCAACTGTAACTTGTCTTTCTCTTTTATCGCCATTTGCAATTCTACAGTAATTCTATAGTGTAAACCTTAAACAAACTTCAAGAATCTTAACAGTTTAATGAGTTTGCTAAAACAGACGTTATGAAATTGAATTTAAAGCCAAAAACGAACACTTCAGAAATAAATTACAGCAAAAACTTCAATATATTACTTTGACAATATTGTTCTCAGATTTTCATATTAATATAAAATGCTTACAAAATTACAGTTTACAGATTCGTTTCCAGTTATAGTACAGTTGCAATTATAGTTTACAAGTACAATTACATTATATTAAGTTCACATATTGCAATTATTGCATTCCAATCATGTTTAACAGATACGTTGTAGATTCATAGAAAACGTCAGTAGTATAGTACGTCTGTATGACGCTAAAACCCTATTTCATGTTCTGGATAGGAAATGTACGTTTAAACAATACTTACAGGTGGCACGTCGGAGCGGGAACAGTAAATATCCGATCTGTAAACTTGGATTCTGATGCGTTCCTTCTATAGTGTTCAGAGATCTAAGTAGGGCAAGAACACATGGTTCACATCTTTTCTACCTCAGACATGACTAACCATTTGTGTAAGTGTTTAGTCATGCAGGCAATAGTCATAGTTTCTGTTTCTGCGTGATTAACCACTCGTATTAATAACCAAGTCAAGCAGGCAGAGGCCACAGTTGTCGCCTCTGCATGATTAGCCATTTATGCACTGGATGAAGTTAGGTAAGCACCGCACAGACCAAAGTTTTTCGCATGAATAGCTTATCAGGAATTAGGTCGAACACAATAGTTCAGTGACTTCGCATAATTAGTCATGGAAACTGTGCCCTGTAATATTCTGAACCAGGAAGACTCACTGTATATAAACCAAGAACAGAAACCAATTGTCATTGCATTGGCTTAATCGTTGTAAACTAAACTTGAGTTTCACTAAAGGATTTGGTTCCATTCACCGGAATTTTTTCTTACTACTACCTCTGTTACTATTACCTCAAGAAGTTTATCATTTCAATTTCGATGTAAGTTCTTAAATATCTGGAAGTTGTTTATTGTAAGCAGTCAAGGACAAAGCAGGATATCAAGAATAGAAAATAGCTGGGTATCAAAGTTAATAAAGTTTATGAGTTCAATACATTTCTAATACAAATATTTCAAAATATTATGCTGATGCTCCAGTGACAGTTTATTAAACACAGGGCAGGTATCGAATATGTGGTGGCGAGAAAGCCCTACCCTGCTTCCTATTCCCTTGCAGCCATGAGGTTCTTACATTTTCTGCCTCGTTTTTCGGCTACCATCTTAGGAGTTAAGGTAGGCGATGGTGGATAAAGCATCAATTCCAGTAAGCCTACACCAGCGCTAGGATTTGCTTTGTCCCCTGCAGCCCTCGTCTTATTGACATCCATAGTGGGCATGACCGCTATCTTGGAAAGACCTGTAAGAGGGCTTGGGCAAACCGATTTGGATACCTTAAGACTTCCTGATGGAACGAATTGAGCGACAGGGCGCCCATGGTCATCCCTAGTTGATTCGTTTTCCCTTTCTTTCTGTCCGCAGTTTTTTTCGTCTAAACCAGCGCCCTCTCTAAAATGTAGTCCACCAACAGAGGTATCGGAAGGAAGGTTACCGTTGGTTTCGCCATCGGTTTCCGCCAACCAAACAGGGCCTTGAGATACATTATCGGCTTTTTCTGGAGAAGAATCTTCCACGGAAACGTCAGGGAGATTTTCTCCATAATTAGCCAGCTCTTCAATCGCTGGTTTATAAGCGCGTCCGGTTCAGTGCAATTCAAAGGGACCTCCTTTATTTCGAACCTGGGAGCCTTCCGCAGTTTACTCACCATTTCCCCGAACCTTTCCTCAACCAATTACCACCAGTAACATACTGGTCATTCTTCTCCTTTTCCCAAAATTCAGCGTTCAATACTACAAGTCGTGGCACCGATAACTGTTTCCTAAAAATAAGCAATCTTACATACATTTGCTGAAAAAGAGCACCAATAATGAGTTAAACTATAGGCATTTGCACTAGAGTCGTATTTTTCCTGTTGCTTGAAGGGGGTGTGTGTGTTTTTTTTAAAAAAAAAATTTTTTTTTCGTTATTTTTAAACTCCTAAATGCAGGTTATATGGATTTGCTCTCAACAACAATGGGTTTTGTGACATTGAGTGGGTGGGTGTGGGGTGGGGTCACGCTACGGGCATTATTATAGTGTTTCTGGTTCTCTCACAATAGGGCCTAGAGTTTTGTTCGGGTTTTGTCTTGTCGCTTCTTAACGGTTTAAAGGTAATATAGAAATTTTGTTTTTTAGGGGCGTTCGGCGTTAAACAGGTTTAATTTGGTGTGATTTGAGCTATTACATTACGATTTTTGCCTTATTCTTATCATCGAACAATTTGTAGCCATTTATTTGGGTCGGACTATTCAGAACGTGAGAATTGGGAGAATGGCAGAATGGTCTCACCATTCTTCGGAGTGGATAACCCGCCAACGGAATTGCTAGCGGCTGCGCTGCGCATGCCGGTGAATAGTACTGGAGAATTCATCGCTGGATTAGCACCGCCTGGACAGGAGAATAACGTCTACTGCACTTGTATCTGCGTCGCTATCTTTGACCCTTCCGCCCCCCATCGTGCAGCTTCCCGCCTCCCAATCGATCGCCAAAGCCCGGTTTGGAACCGTTTCTAAACCGTCCCCGGTCCCCTTGGTTACTACCAGCGACTGGTGTAACTGTACGTATTTAGCTCAACCTACCGCGACGGTATAGTTGTAGCCTAAATCCCCTTTCCCTATCAATCACGGCGGATGTAACATCATTATGACGGAGGATGTATTATATCAACGGCGGAGGTATTATATCAACGGCGGAAGTCATTTGTATCATATCATATCATTCCATCATTACGGCGGAGGTTTTTCCCATCCCATCATTCTATCAATCCTGCGGCGGTGTTATTTACTGTTCCATTTTGTGTCATTGCCTTTCCGATCCTTCCATCTTTATTGACTCTTACCTCTGGATCTGACTTTACCTCAATTGTGGACTATCTCTATTTGGACTTTCTCTTTATTTGGACTATTATGACCCTGATTTGATTACTTAACTATGAAGACTGCCTTATGATGACTTTTACCTAATCCAGATTTCTACTTCCCGATTGTGACGACAAGATGAAGAATAAATTGTTGCTCAATTTTTGCCTTACTTTCTCGATCTGTGCCATTCCAGCGATATGGACGCTTACCTGTATATAGATTCATCCCTTAAAGAAGACGATTCCTTATTTGGTGACTTTAAACTAGTTTCTTTTGATACTTTAAATATAGATGTACGTGTTTTATTTTTGTGTCGTATTTTTGTGGTGTTTCTAACACTTAAAAACTTAACCTTTTTCTGAGCTTTATTCTAAACTTTAGAGTTTCTTTAATTACCTACTTACATTTTACCATTTTCCTGGAGCTTTATTTTATAAATTAACCAAAATTTTGTGTATTTTGTAGTGATTTTGGATTGTGTTCTATGCATGATGTTGCTTTTTCTATGTGATTTGATGTACAGTTTTATATGCCATGTCCGTATTGTGTCTGCTTTAATCATATAATCAAAGTTCTGTTCAAAAGTTTTACTAAAACCGGGTTTTTTTTCTTGAAGCTTTCATTTTCATATTTTTATTAACGGGTTTGATTGCGGGTTTTGTGTATTTTAACTAGTCTTTTCGTAACCGGACGCAACGTCAGAAGATGTGTGACGCACCAGCCATGTCCCGATTTATGTCCTTTACTGCCGCCACATTTTTCTTAAAATTATTTTCTTTTACCTAAATCTTTTAGTTGCCCCAACGGTTCCTGTCCATTTTTGGTACCTGTTATTTGGTTTTTCTAAAAATTTTCTTGGTAAAATGTCAGTTTTGTTTCCCACTCCAGAGCGCCAAAGTAGTTCCCGAATAATATGCCCCTATTCTGTGTAAGGCCTGCATGCGCGGTTGGGAGGATCTTCTCCAAAATTCTTATTTTAAGGGACTTTCTACTAATATTTTAACCAGTGTTTCGCGTTTTTAGTAACTCTAAGACTCCATTTTAACCCCTCCTAATTTAATTTACTTTATTTTCATAAGTACCACGAGGGTACTTGGGGACTCTCCGTACCCTTTTGGTCCTTTTTATACATGCTTAAGCATGTTCAGGGTTACTTTGTAACTCCTTTAATTTAATTTAATACTTATATTTTACTTAAAGATTCCACAAACTTACTCCTACTTACACGCGAAACACTGGGATTAAATTCATTTCATTACCTATTCCTCTAAATTATTTTATTAATTATCTTTCGTCTTTCTAATTTGTGTAAAAAGGACCAAAAGGGTACGGAGAGTCCCCAAGTACCCTCGTGGTATATGAATAAAGTTTTTAGGAGGGGTTAAAAATGGAGTCTTAGAGTTACTAAAAACGCGAAACACTGGTTAAAATATTAGTAGAAAGTCCCTTAAAATAAGAATTTTGGAGAAGATCCTCCCAACCGCGCATGCAGGCCTTACAATAGAATAGGGGCATATAATTCGGGAACTACTTTGGCGCTCTGGAGTGGGAAACAAAACTGACATTTAACCAAGAAAATTTTTATCAAAATCAGATAACAGGTACAAATATGGACAGGAACCGTTGGGACAACTAAAAGACATAGGTACTAAAATAATTTTGATAAAAATGTGGCGGCAGTAAAGGACATAAATTGGGACATGGCTGGTGCGTCACACATCTTCTGACATTGCGTCAGGTTACAAGAATACGAATCAAAAGACACAAAACCCGCAATCAAACCCGTTAATAAAAGACGAAAATAAAAGCTTCAAGAAAAGAAGAAACCCGGTTTTAGTAAAACTTTTGAACAGAACTTTGGTTATATAATTAAAGCAAACAAAATACGGACATGGCAAATAAAACTGTACATCAGATCACATAGAAAAAGCAACATTATGCAAAGAACGCAGTCAAAATCACTACAAAATACACAGAATTTTGGTTAATTTATAAAATAAAGCTCAAAGAAAATGGTAAAATGTAAGTAGATAAATAAATTCTAAGATTTAGAATAAAGCTCGGAAAAAAAAGGTTAAGTTTTTAAATGTTAGAAACACCACAAAAGTACGGCACAAAAATAAAATACGTACATCTATATTTAAAGCACAAAATAAACTAGTTCAAAGTCACCAAATGGGAATCGTCTTCATCGGGAATAAATCTATATACAGTAGAGCGTCTATATCGCTGGAATGGCACAGATCGGGAATAAGGCATAAATTGAGCAAAGAGTCTTCATCGGGTCGTCACAATCGGAAAATAGGAATCTGGATTAGGGAAAAGTCATCATAAGGCAGGCTTCATAATTTGGGTAATCAAATCTGGGTAATAATAGTCCAAAAGAGAGGTAGTCCATGATTGAGGTAAAGCTAGGTCCAGAAGTAAAAGTCAATATAAATGGAAGGATGGGAAAGTCAATGGCGTAGACTGGAACAGTAAATCACACCGCCGCTGGACTGATGGAATGATGGGAAGGGATGAACTTCCGCCGTAATGGTGGAATGATATGATATGATACTAGTGACCTCCGCCGTTAATAAGATACCTCCGCCGTCATAATAATACCTCCGTCGTAATGATATTACTTCCGCCGTGAAAAGGGAAATGGGGCGGGATTTAGGCTACAACTATACCGTCGCGGTAAGTTGAGCTAATTACGTTAAGTTACACCAGTCGCTGGTAGTAACTGAGGGGCAGGGGAAAAGGTTTAGAAACGGTTCCAAACCAGATTCTGACGATCGATTGGAAGTCTAGAGCCAGCACGATGGGGGCGGAAGGATCGAAGATGGCTACGCAGATGCAAGGGCAGTAGACGTTATTCTCCTGTCCAGGCGGTGCTAATCCAGCGATGAATTCTCCCATGCGATTCAAAGGCATGCGCAGCGCAGCCGCTCGCAATTCCGTTGGCGGGTTATCCACTCCGAAGAATGATGGGGCCATTCTGCCGTTCTTCCAATTCTCCCGTACTGAATGGTCCGATCCAAAGTAATGACTACAAATTGTTTGATGATAAGAATAAGGCAAAAATCGTAATGTAATAGTTCAAATCATACGCAGAATTAAACCTGAGATTATATAAGCAGCACACGGTTAAGATGTGGCAAAGCAGGAGCTGGCGTATACTGATGACCCTATCTTCAGTGGACCAGGCAGATGAGCACAACAAGGCAGCCTTATTGTGACCATCACACGACCAAATTCTGTACGAAAAGCCCAAAAATAAACGCCATCCCAATAAACTCCAGACGACGGGCGACCCCTGGTTTGCGCCCAGCACTCATGCACCCGTCCACTGAAATCACCCAACCAAGCATTCAAGCAGCATCTAGAATCTAAAATAGTCCTCAAAAAAAATGCAAAAACTAGCAGAAGGTGAAAGCATGATAAGTGTGATAGAAAAAGGAGAAAAAGAAAACTACACACACAAAGGAAGGTGACCTACCTACAGTTAGCCTACGTAGAGGGAGAAAGAGAAACAGCATTACACATACACAGGTTAAAGGCACACATACTAACACACACCCAGTGTATACACTAAAGCATACACTATATATACAGGGAGATATGATAGGGCCTCCTTAACAATTTGCAACGAAAGACGATCCCTTAGAGTTAAGAGAAAACCCCCCATAGGTAAATTTTAAAATAGAAGTGAAAGAATCCCCCTGTTAGGGTAGATAAGAGATAAAAAAGAAAACCTATGGCTAGATTTTACAGCCATAAGTTAAAGAGTTAAAGAGAAAACATTAAATAGAGAAGAACACCCCGCTTTACGCCGAAAATAATGAATCATAAAGGAGGCCCCAGAGAAAAAAGAATTTAAACCCCACCCTATTAAGGGATTATGTAACACAAATAATGCAAACACCAACTGTTAGTCATAAAACCCTAGGTAATACAAAAATAGGGATCCCCTAAAAGACAATTAACACGTATTACTATACAATCACAAGAGCTCTTGTGTTACGCAAGGCCTATTACAGAAACTAATGCTGCATAATGTTGACACCGTAGGTTGCCTACAGTGTCACAACCGGCAATTTGACTGGGGCGTCCAGAAAAGGCTTTAACCGATTGATGTTAACCACCACCGGGTCACTTAACCCGTTAGTGCGAGCAATACGATAATTCGTTACAGAAATCTTGTCCAACACCCGATAAGGTCCCTCGTATTTAGGCCGTAACTTCTTACTCAACCCTGTAGGTACGTTCTTGTTCTCAATATTAAGCATAACCAGGGTACCTGGTTTATACTCAACCGGTGAAGCTTTCAAGTCGTACTTTTCCTTGTTAACCAATGCTGCCTCCTGCAAGGCTTCATGCGCCAACTGCCAAGCTTCCTTCATCCGGGCCAGTAGCTGACTACGTGCCTCACTGTAGTTCTGGGTTGTGCCTTCCTCACCAGGAAGTTGAAAGAAATTATCCAGTGGATACCGGTAGTCTCTACCTGTCATCAGAAAATGAGGTGTTTCCTTCGTGGCACTGTGAATTGTGGCTCTATAAATAGAAAGCCCCCACGGCAAATAATCGTCCCAATCGGACTGGAAACAATTCACGTACTTGGCTACCAGGCTACGTATTGTCCGGTTGAAGCGTTCCACTACACCGTTCGTTTGAGGGTGATATGCAGTAGTTCTGAGTCGCTCAGAGCCGCTAGCATCCACCAATGCTCTTAGGAAGACAGACATGAAATTCGGTCCCTGATCTGTCAAGACCCGGGCAGGGACGCCCCACCGAGCTACGAAGCCATTAAAATACCAGTACGCAGTGGTTTCCGCCCGCTCATTGGGCATAGCAAAAGCCTCCGCGTAACGCGTGAGGTAGTCCACTATACACAGTACACATGTGTTCTGTGTTTTTCTATTACACTTATCATGCTTTCACCTTCTGTTAGTTTTTGCACTTTTCTGAGGTCTATTTTAGATTCTAGTTGCTGCTTGAATGCTTGGTTGGGTGATTTCAGTGGACGGGTGCGTGAGTGTTGGGTGTAAACCAGGGGTTGCCCGTCAGGTGGAGTTCATTGAAATGGCTTTTATTTTTGGGCTTTTCGTACAGAAATTGGTTGTGTGATGGTCACAATAAGGCTGCCTTGTTGTACTCATCTGCCTGGTCCACTGAAGATAGGGCCATTAGTATAGGCCAGCTCTTGCTTTGCCACATGTTAACCGTGTGCTGCCGTTATAATCTCAGGTTTAATTTTGCGTGTGATTTGAGCTATTACATTACGATTTTTGCCTTATTCTTATCATCGAACAATTTGTAGCCATTTATTTGGGTCGGACTATTCAGAACGTGAGAATTGGAAGCACGGCAGAATGGCCCCACCATTCTTCGGAGTGGATAACCCGCCAACGGAATTGCGAGCGGCTGCGCTGCGCATGCCGGTGAATTGCATGGGAGAATTCATCGCTGGATTAGCACCGCCTGGACAGGAGAATAAAGTCTACTGCCCTTGCATCTGCGTAGCCATCTTTGATCCCTCCCATTGTGCTGGCTCTCGCCTCCCAATCGACCGCCAGAGTCCGGTTTGGAACCGTTTCTAAACCCTTCCCCTGCCCTCGGTTACTACCAGCGACTGGTGTAACTTTACGTAGCTCAACTTACCGCGACGGTGTAGTTGTAGCCTAAGTCCCTTCCCTATCAACGGCGGAGGTATCATATCAGCGGCGGAGGTATCATATCAGCGGCGGAGGTATCATTATGACGGCGGATGTATCATTCTAACGGCGGAGGTCTCAGATTATACCCTAACATTCTATCAATCCACCATTCCAGCGGCGGTGCTACTTACTGTCATATACTATGCCATTTCATTTACCAGCATTGCCATTTTATTGACCTGAATCTCTATTATTGCCTACCTCTATTTGGACTAATTTCCTTGATTCGATTACTCACCTATGAAGACTGCCTTATGAAGACTTTTTCCTGAATTTTGAACCCCGATTTTGACTACCCGATGAAGACGATTTGCTCAAACTATGCCTTATCCTTAATTTGTGCCATTCCAGCGATATTGACGCTCTACTGTATATAGCTCTATTCCCGATGAAGACGATTCCTAATGAAGACGATTTTTAATTGGTGACTTTAAACTAGTTTATTTTTGCTTTAAGTATAGAAGTTTGCCTTTTAATTCTTTGTGTCGTAATTTTGTGGTATTCTTAACATTTAAAAATCTAATCTTTTTTCCGAGCTTTATTCTAAATTTTAGAGTTTCTTTATTTACCTACTTACATTTTATCATTTTCTCGAGTTTTCTTATTTAAAACATTAGAATCTCTAACCATTTGCTTAACATTTTACCATTTTCCAGGAGCTTTATTTTATAAATTAACCAAAATTTTGTGTATTTTGTAGTGATTTTGGATTGTGTTCTATGCATAACGTTGCTTTTTCTATGTGATTTGATGTACAGTTTTATATGCCATGTCCGTATTGTGTCTGCTTTAATCCTATAATCAAAGTTCTGTTTAAAAGTTTTACTAAAACCGGGTTTTTTTTTCTTGAAGCTTTCATTTTCATATTTTTATTAACGGGTTTGATTGCGGGTTTTGTGTATTTTAACTAGTCTTTTCGTAACCGAACGCAACGTCAGAAGATGTGTGATGCACCAGCCATGTCCCGATTTATGTCCTTTACTGCCGCCACATTTTTCTTAAAATTATTTTCTTTTACCTAAATCTTTTAGTTGTCCCAACGGTTCCTGTCCATTTTTGGTACCTGTTATTTGGTTTTCCTAAAAATTTTCTTGGTAAAATGTCAGTTTTGTTTCCCACTCCAGAGCGCCAAAGTAGTTCCCGAATTATATGCCCCCATTCTGTGTAAGGCCTGCATGCGCGGTTGGGAGGATCTTCTCCAAAATTCTTATTTTAAGGGACTTTCTACTAATATTTTAACCAGTGTTTCGCGTTTTTAGTAACTCTAAGACTCCATTTTAACCCCTCCTAATTTAATTTATTTTATTTTCATAAGTACCACGAGGGTACTTGGGGACTCTCCGTACCCTTTTGGTCCTTTTTATACATGCTTAAGCATGTTTGGGGTTACTTTGTAACTCCTTTAATTTAATTTAATACTTATATTTTACTTAAAGATTCCACAAACTTACTCCTACTTACACGCGAAACACTGGGATTAAATTTATTTCATTACCCATTCCCCTAAATTATTTTACTAATTATCTTTCGTCATTCTAATTTTGCAGGAGATCCGCAGGGAACTGAGTTAGCGATGCGAGGCTAGGCCCCCCACCCACCCAGCCGGAGATGGCGCACTCTAAGTTTCGCGGGAGGCTACCTCCGTACCCTAGTTTGAAGAGACCCAGACGAAGCTGACATTATGGTTCTTATTTTATTTCTTTGGTTTTTCTAGTAATACAGGTACGAGATCCCCGCCGCTGCGGCTGGAGGATCATGGGTCGCCCATTCACGCACCGCCCCGTGGCATTATTATGGCAGTTCTCCATGCGTGTTTTTATGGCTGGTCTTCACAAGTCTTTTGACGCCATGTCATTTTTTATTATGTTTTATACTTAGTTAAGTTTACTCTAGTTTTGTATTCTTGTAATCTTTTTCTTGTGTTTTGTATTACTTATGTTCTGAGACCCATTTACCAAAATTCAGTCAAAAATTTTCACCTTTGGGTAAATTTCTTCCTTCTTTTGGTTTATGTGTCCCTCGCAGGAGCTCGGGCGGTAAGCCCTGGGGAGATGTAATGTGTAAGGTGTGATGGGTGAATTGTGTGTAATTTTTAGTGGGTTTATTTTAGTGTGAAATTTTAGTAAGAGTGGTATTTTTGATAAGAAATATGTGTTGTGTAAATTTAGAGCGAAATTAGTTTGAAAATGTTCGTTTTTCTATGTTAAAATGCGTATGTTTTATTCAGCCCACTTAGCGACTAGGTGGCGCTGCTTGTCTTGAATTTTCTTTGATGCTCGCCGAGCATCCAGTTTTGCAAAGGGGGTCTCAAATTCAGCCAATCAAAATTCACTAGGCATCCCACTCAGACATCTCCTTTAAAACCAGTCAGTCTTAAGTTTTGTTTCGTTCGTGTGCGGCTGTTAATTCTCTCTCTGTGTGCCTAGTCACCGTTTCCAATTTGGAGTCTCCCTTGGGTCACAGTAAGTATTGATTTTAGTTGGTTTCTTTTATGATAGACTCCGAGGCGACCTCGTGGGTCAACCTAAATTTATTAGTTGTATTTTATTGAGTTTTATTCCCTTTTAAATTTAATTCACTATTATGGCCGTTTATTTTAGAACAAAGGTTTCTAATAGGTTAATTCCGAGTAATTTAATTTAGCCGCGACGGCTTAGGGATTTATCTTTGAGATAATAGTTTTTGTTGAAGGGTTTAAAATAATTTAGTGGGCTCTGGTTTGTTTACGTACAATTGTTTTGTAGACCGTATTGAAATTCTATTATTGCCCTGTGTTTGTGTAGTTAGTTTTCTAGTGTGTTTGCTGAATTTCCCCTGTTTTTGTATCTTTATTGATGAATGTCTCTCTGTCAAAATTTATTATGCCATGTATTTTTCGGGAGTCTCTCCCCTGTCTGCTTTTATATTAAATGTGGTCTCAGCAGCTGAGCCATCTAGGGAGTTTTAGCTAGGCTTTGATTAGAATTGTATACTCGGTAGGTAGGGTTTTGAGTTATTTCCAAGTCTAGGTAGGCTAATTACTTACTGAGCGTGTATTTAATTTAAATCAAGGCTCCTTTGTAGTCTAGTAGTTAGTCAGACTGTGGTCCATTTAGTCAGTTTCCTTTAGCGATTCCTTAGGGTTATTTAGTTCTTGGCGAGATCTGCCCAGGTCGACTGGAACATAAGTCTCCTCCAGGTTCGACGTTTCCTTACGCGCACAGTTTCCACCCGTAAAGTTCGGTTGCCCTAACGCTGCCAACTTTACACTTAGGCAGAGAATGTAGGTTACGCGGGCATCACCGGTCGTCAGTGACCGATGACCCTTTGTTTTGGTTTTTGAGAATTTCACAATTTAAAATTTTATTTTTAAAAAATAAAAAAATATAAAAAAATATATTATAAAAATACCACACTGGGTAGTTGTTTTGAAAACTTTGCTTTGTGTTAATTTTTGGGTTTTTTTTTTTGGTTTCTCTAGGAACCTCGGGTTAAAAAGGGGGAGGAAAAAAGGGTCTTTTTTCCCCATCTAGGTTTTGTTAGGGGGTTTGTGGGGGGGGGGGGGGAATAAAAAATTTTTTGTTGGTGATCAGTCAGTACTCATCAATACATGACATAATATGTACATGCCTGTTTTGATCGCGCTTTGTTCGATTCGATTTGTCGCCTCTCGGAATTTGAACTTTAGATTTCGAAAAAATGGTCAGTTTTCACATGTTTTAGGCATTTTTTAGTCTTAAATCTACATACAAATTAAACTTTAACAAAACGTAGACTAAATATAAATTGATGCAGCAATGAAATTTGATGCATCGTGAGAGACAGTGCTGCAAAGGGATTTCAATTTTGATTACTTCAAACGCTGAGTGTTAAACTGGCTGATGTCACTTCACTCTGAAGAGGACCTGAAGACTGGCCAGGAATCTTCAACTGCTCCAAAATATTTTGAGCCAGGCAATTAGCACGGGGGTGAAATAGGTCCACTGTGTCAATTGCCTTTCCCCTCTCGCACGAATATAAAAATGCAGTCATAGTAGTACAAAATAAGAATACAGTTTTGAAATTGGTTTATGTAAGCCAGGCTTATGCATGTAGCACATAAGATGCTTTTAGAAATACGGACTTCTCACTTCTATCTATCCTATCTGGTAAAGATTCAGCCAAATCAACTAGCCATACCACCATACATTAACACGGGGTCCAATTCTGGGAGATCTATATCCCTACTCTGACGAGGGATAGGCGTAGGACCCCTGAAACATTTCAAAGTTTTAAGGAGTTCTGTCCTGAAATTTACAGTAATTGCAAAGTTTTAACATTTTTGGCGAAAACTTAGTCAAATATGAAGACTTTAGCGATTCTTAAGAAATTGTTAAAAAATCGCTAAAATTTGCTGAAAAAAGAAAAAAGCACTGAGGGAGTGCACCTTTTCCCCTTGTGGACGAAAGGGACTACCCTTTTTTCTTCTCGCTGAGAGGGTTATTGTCGGTGTGGAGAGGTCTGCCTGCACCAATCATCCCTCACGTTATGGGTATCCTATCCATACCACCAGAATTTCTATTTTACTGTCGTATTCACTCGCACTTGTGAAACTGAATTTCTACAATGCTATATAACCCTCATTTTTCGGGCTACCCATAAAAGCTTTTGCACTGAAATTCAACAATATATCGATCGATACATCGAGATAAGCTGATACAAAATCTTTACGAACTCAATGTTTTGAATGCACTCTTGTAGTTGTCTTAAGTCTGTAACAACTGCAACATGGGGGTATTGACCATTTTGCGTTCGCTGCACCAGTCCAAATTATTAGATTGAGTAAGAGTTCTATTGAATTAGTCCATTTACTCTTTAACGAATGGAACAGTTTGCTGTCGTGCAAAAAATAGATTGCTATGCTTTTAAAGCGCCATGGAAGTTAAAATAGAGGTGCATGTGCTAAGTTACATAAGCAGGGAATTCCAGATGGCTTGATTTACCTGAGTTTTTACCAAAAATGTGATTCAATCAAACAGCAGCAACATCGCCGAAACATGTTCAGGAGTCGAAAACGTTAACAAGTTTATTGAAATCGCCTTGGTACTAGAGTTGTTGACCGGCCGAGGAAAACCCGGTCGGCCGGCGACCGGCCGGCCCAGAGTTGGTCGCGGGCCGCGGGTACCCGCGGGTACCCACGGGGCGGGGCGGGTATCACCGAATTTCAATACCCGCACTACCCGCGCGGGTATCTGTGCGGGTCTAACCTAAAAATTTTAACTATTTTTGTCTAAAACTAAGTAAAATTTACTAGTTAAACAGAACATATATACTTCATTTGTATTTTCACCTCTCATTTAGTTTTAAAAGTTTTCTGAACTGTAATAGTGGGTCTGTGCTACTTTGCTTAAAAGAGCGGACCAGTCATCTCGGCACGACTCATATATACTTTCAGCAATTTCAAACCCGATAAAACTTAAATGTTTGCGTGACTATATACAGTAAGATTTTCAGTCTTCTTATCCGACACAGCTCCTGAGTCTACAAGGTTTAGAGACGTTTGCTTAGTAAACCTAGAATTGTATTAATTTAGTTGAACCTAGTTGAATGAGTTTTCACAAATATTTAGTTTTTAATATTAATCTGTTATCGGATTGTAGATAGAAGTATTCTTGTTTATGATTAAAAATAGGTCACTACGAACTAAAGCCAACAAGAATAAAAATGCTCCGATGGAGCATGAAAAATGCAATATGGGTGACACTGGGTTTTAAGCGGACAGAGGACTAGGTTTTAAAACGTTAATATGGGAGGGGCAGGTTGTAAATACCAGGAGGACTAGGTTAAAAGCGCACTAATATGGACCAGCTTCGCTGAACAACCCATATTCGCGGAAACTGTCCGGACTGATGCTGGTGGCAGTTCTTCAGTAACAGTTTACCAATTTGTGAGCATAGCTCTGCGTCTGCAACAGTTGTATTCGTAATACTTAATAATTACATAATTAATACAACTTACAACCCAACTTAATTTAATTAATGCATATATGTAATCCAACACTTAATACCACATATGCAGTAAAAATTGGTGTCACAAATCCCGCTCTGGCAGTTCAGTATACAGCGCTTGAAGTATATAAAGCATAATATTTTAAAATCAGCAAGCTCGCCTGGAAAGCTGACGAATTTAGAATTTAAGACAATAATGGTTAAATGCGGAGTTGAGCATGCGTACCCGCGAATATGGGTTGTTCAGCGAAGCTGGTCCATATTAGTGCGCTTTTAACCTAGTCCTCCTGGTATTTACAACCTGCCCCTCCCATATTAACGTTTTAAAACCTAGTCCTCTGTCCGCTTAAAACCCAGTGTCACCCATATTGCATTTTTCATGCTCCATCGGAGCATTTTTATTCTTGTCCTATTTCATTTTTAAGGTTCTCAGTAAACCTTAAGCAAAATGTTAAAGCTTTATGAAAGAAACTTTAAAAATTCCCCCAATAATTACGTAACAGTAAACCAAGCCATTTTTCTTGATTTTGGCAGAAAAACCCTCATCTACTACAAATAAGAAAATTTTAGAAAGTTGCAGAAAGTTATCTGTAGTTTGTCATAAGCCATGCTGTACTTCCGCAGCGCTCTACTGCAGCGCAACCAGGCGCAAGCGTCACTGCCAAGAAAGGAGATTTATACGGCATCATTTCCAATGCTATTCTGCACGTGTCTGCAGAATTTCAGACGATTGTAACTTTTGTTTAGCTAGTTATATAATATAGGCCGTGCTGTACTTCCGCAGCACTCTACTGCAGTGCAACCAGACGCAAACGTCACTGCCAAAGTAGTAGACTTATTCGGCATGATTTGTAATGCTATTCTGCACTTGTCTGCAGAATTTCAGACGATTGCAACTTTTGTTTAGCTAGTTATATATAGGCCGTGCTGTACTTACGCAGCACTCTACTGTAGTGCAACCAGATGCAAACGTCACTGCCAAAGTAGTAGACTTATTCGGCATGATTTGTAATGCTATTCTGCACTTGTCTGCAGAATTTCAGACGATTGCAACTTTTGTGTAGCTAGTTATATATAGGCCGTGCTGTACTTCCGCAGCACTCTACTGCAGTGCAACCAGACGCAAGCGTCACTGCCAAAGTAGTAGACTTATTCGGCATGATTTGTAATGCTATTCTGCACTTGTCTGCAGAATTTCAGACGATTGCAACTTTTGTTTAGCTAGTTATAGGCCGTGCTGTACTTCCGCAGCACTCAACTGCAGCGCAACTAGACGCCAACGTCACTGCCAAGAAAGGAGATTTATACGGCATCATTTCCAATGCTATTCTGCACGTGTCTGCAGAATTTCAGACGATTGCAACTTTTGTTTAGCTAGTTATAGGCCGTGCTGTACTTCCGCAGCACTCTACTGCAGCGCAACTAGACGCAAACGTCACTGCCAAGAAAGGAGATTTATACGGCATCATTTCCAATACTATTCTGCACGTGTCTGCAGAATGTCAGACGATTGCAAGTTATCTGTAGCTAGTTATAGGCCGTGCTGTACTTCTGCAGCACTCTACTGCAGCGCAACCATGTAGTAACATCGTAATAAGCATAAGAAACCTATCTATAATAGTTTGTCATGTCCTATTAACTATCTGTATGCCGAATTTCAAATGCCAGTGACAAATGAATAACTTGTTATCGACGGTGCTGTGTTTGGGGCAGCACATACAGCACGGTGGAAGCTAGAGAGTGCGCCAACCAACATAGCTACAGTTCCCCCTTACTACAGACACTACTATCACCAAGTTTCATATGTTTAGCCGTTTACAGTAAGTCTACAGACAGCGTGCTATGGTTGCTGCATAACAGTACAGCACAATAGCAGCACCGCACGGCGCTGCGACTATGCTCATCGTGTTCAGCGACCCCGATAACCCTTATATGCGTCCCACTATATGGCCCAAAACAGCATATTTAGGCCTATTTTTGACTATTTCCTGTAGAGTTGGGATTTAGAAACTTTTACGAAATGGCCATTTGGCCGGACCAACTTTGGGCCGGCCGCCTGAACGATCCCGGACAGATATCGAAAATCGCCCTCGTTATGACACGCTACCTATTCCAAAGTTTCTTATGCAACAAGCCGCGTCTCTGTACCTTGTTCCCTGAGCCCTGTAGCCGTGACACAAAATTGGCCTTTTTTGGCCATCTTAGCTGTCAGGCCACCTTTGGCCGGCCGCACAGGTGGCCGGCCGGGCCGGGCAGCGGAAAATTGTCCAAAAGGTACGTTAACACAAATACTACTCTCAGAAAAACCAAACTTCACCGGCAGAAAATGCCCACATCGTTCAGTTTTTGAGTTCGACTAAAACGGCTTCCCCAAGCGTGACTTACACGGAAAAAACAAACGGACCTAACTTGTCCGGAAGCGAAAATTTTCAAAGTTGAAAATTTTGACCAAAACTTTTTTGATACTTGTTGTACTCGTCGTGCTGATTCCAACGATACCAAACTTGTCTATTTTGGTCGAGTATTTAGCTGCCACGGTGCTCGAACGGGTCTCTAAGGGCCGCGCTGAGCCTTTTACACCCATATTATAGGGGGAGCGCTATCGCGCCCCCCTATAATATAGGCGCAGGTAACAGCGACAATTTAACGATAAAACAGACATATATACCTAAAAAATGAAAATTGCCGTTTTAACTTAGTTTTCCACAAAAATAGGGCGAAAAAGTTTGCGGGTTTCTTGCGGGTATCACTTGTCTGCGGGTCGCGGGCCGCGGGGCGGGGCGGGGCGGGTACCCTTCTGCGGGCCGCGGGCCGGGGCGGGTAGCAAAAATCCGGCCCGCGACCAACTCTGATTCGCCAATGCGGCCGGCCGGGTTAGAAGCAGCCGGCCGGCCGGCCGGTCTCCAGAAAAAGTTCAATACTTGATTTTGTCTGTTATATATGAACAAGAGAACTGTATGCATCATTTAATGCTAAAAATTTTGCAAAATACACGAAAAATAAGGCAAAAAGTGGGACCGGCCGGTCGGCCGGCCGGTTGGCAGCCCGGCCGGCCGAGTCAAAAAACCGGCCGGGCAACAACACTACTTGGTACCTGCTAACTGACCAACCGCATGCTACGCGGATTTAAAAGGATTAAAAGGTTTCTAAAAATAAAGTTTTATAAAACGAAATTTTTTTAATTTCTGTTATTTTAACGCCTAGTTAAGGCTGCTAGTGTCAAAAATCCGACTCTCTCCGATTTCGTTCAAATTGTGCCCTTGATACCCCTTAGGGTCCTGCACAAACTACTGGAATTTGAGGCGATTTAGTCCAGGAACAGAAATGTTACAGTCATTAAGAATTTCCAATTCCTAATGAAAATGGCCCAAATCGGAACTTTTGATTTTTCGTTTCTAGCAACGATAACATACTCAAATCAAAACAGTTCGAACCTCTCTATATCTCATTTTGTAGTTAAATAAAATATCTAAAGCTTGTCGAAGAGTAGTAGACTTTTGATTGACTTTTGATTGATTGACTTTTGTAGTAATCGTTTCTGTGAGAAAGTCCCCAGAACACTGAAATTGAAAAATCAAGAAGATACGGTTTTTCGACCGATAACTTGAAACTGCTACAGAATGGACCTTTGTTCCAAGAAGAAAAGTTGTTTAGAATTGAAAAAACTATCGATTGATGTAGCTATTGTGCATATTTGTAATTTTATGAAAAATTTCGAAGATGTCACATTTTGACTAATTTTTGGGGGTGCTTCACAGAAACGATTACTGCAACAGTCAGAAACTGAAATTTGAAAAAACCTCTTCGGCAAGCTTTTATCTCGCCTAGAGGCGAGATATTTGTAATCGTTTGTGTCTCCTTTTGAACTGTCCCCACTAAAATCATGAAATTCGCTGTATGCTTAGCACGTAGGTCACTTGCTGGCTGTTTCTGCAGATAGGGGGTATACCTATTAAAAATTTCAGTCAGGTTTTAGAAACACAGCTTTCATTCTGCTCATGTGAAAGATTAGATAAGATTCTTAAAAGCAATTTATTTTAATTTTTGGCTGGCCCCTTTTTTTTACTAATTTTAGTTTTCTCCGGTAAGTCCGTTCGAACAGTGCCCCCCTTGGTTGATTAGAAAACTGTAGGATCTTGTTGTTGCTGAAATATGCAAATTAGTTTTTTCCAATTTGAGACCATTATTCTGCATTATTCTGTGGTGAAGAGTGGTTTACGCATTCTCCATTTTTAAGAAACTATTTAGGGTAAGCCAATTATAGTCAAAGATCTGAGAATTCTCTAAACCAGAGTTCAGGCGGTGTAGTGGCTATAAAACTATTAATTAGCGATTGTTCAATAAGCACGAACATAGTACATACAATGTCCATACAGTACAACGAAATTAAGTAGGTTTTTCCACTGCTAATATGAGTGTAAGCTCAACGGCGAGATAACGCCACTTTTATGGGCCTACTTGTATATATTGTGTTTAACTACAAGCGTTTCGTTACAACTACAGCGTTACAACTACAGCGTTTCGAACGGTTTTGATTTGAGTAAGTTATTGTTGCCATTTTCACTAGGAACTAGAAATTTTGAATGGCTGTAACTTTTTTGTTCCTGGACGAAATCGCCTCAAGTTCCAATGGTGCGTGTAGAACCCTAAAGAGTAACACTGGGCACAATTTGTGCGAAATCAGTGAGGGTCGAATTTGTGACCCAAGCAGCCCCCCCCCTTAAATGGATTAAAATAATGGTTTTAACTCACTTATTAAAACGGTCGGACTGAACCAGTTATGATTTTAATTTGTTTAATCCGTCATTAAAGAAACCGATATATGTAACACTTCAATCCTGCTGATTTTTAAGCCGTTTAAATCGACTTTATTAATGCTAAATAAATAATGCCAGGTTAAAAAATGTGAGCTTGCTGTACTAGTCCTGTCATTTTGGCGCTGTAAATCATGATGTTGACAAATTTTCAACAGACATTTCATACCAAAATATACAAACACGGACAATTTTACAAAATAATGCGGCTTTGTTTTGTTTGCATGTGGCCCATTGCAAATTTAAATTCAATTCGTCAGGTTTCGCGAGTACATACAGAGCAATTATGCACAAGTAAAATAGTGTTGGTACATGTGATGTAATCAGGCTTCTGGACAGGTCACTTTTTAAAGTCGCATATATATACCTACCTGTGTTTTTTTTTGCGAAAAAAAACTGCGAAATTCCGCACTTTTTTTGAAAATTCCGCAACTTTTTTCTGAGCTCTGCGTAAAGTTCCGCAAAAAATTTTAGCCTCGGGTAGAAATTTTCAGCTATTTCTGATAATAAATCCACGTGTTTCCGGTACTTTTTGCAGAAAATTTCAAAAAATTTTCGCGCCTTCGACGCGTATTTCTGTATTGTAGACACCTTTCAGTCTTATGATAGGACTCTTGTCCGAGATATGTAGAATACTTGGGTCTTTTCCAGATTACCCCCCCCACCACTCAAAGTTCTTAAAACTCGACCAAATGAGCTGAAATTTGGTATGGGTATGTTTTCGACCACGCTGAGTTCAAATATCGCAAAAATTTTCGATTTCGCGAAATTCGATTCTTTTCGATTTCTAAGGAGGGACCAAGGGAAACCGAAAAATTTTTTGTCGCCGATTTTGCTGAAAAGCTGTATATAGGGGTTTTCTGGGTCGCTGAACACGAATCTGAAGTCCGTTTTTCGATTCAGCTTTTTGTTAGCTTGAAATAAGCTAAAGTTGTAAGCTTAAGTTGTAAGCTTATGCTGAGCTAACGAAAAGCTGAATCGAAAAACGGACTTCAGATTCGTGTTCAGCGACCCAGAAAACCCCTATATACAGCTTTTCAGCAAAATCGGCGACAAAAAATTTTTCGGTTTCCCTTGGTCCCCCCTTAGAAATCGAAAAAAATCGAATTTCGCGAAATCGAAAATTTTTGCGATATTTGAACTCAGCGTGGTCGAAAACATACCCATACCAAATTTCAGCTCATTTGGTCGAGTTTTAATAACTTTGAGTGGTGGGGGGGTAATCTGGAAAAGACCCGAATACTTTGTAGTGAAAGCTTATCCAATAAAATTCTTTTCGCATAAACTAATTTTCTAAAATACCTGAAGAAGTACGCGCGTACACATATAGTAACCACTCTGAAGTATGCATTTGTTTAACAAAGACGTGAATATACGTACTTACATATATACGTACTCGTACATAACCTGTTTAGACACTAAACTGCACAAGAATAACCCGAAATCTTTGCTAAATCGCTCGAAAAAATAGATTTTCAAGCTTGAATTTTCCGGAAACATCTAGCTTTTGCTTGAGGCTGTCACCCCCAGCCTTTTTAAATTCGTGCTTTTTATCTTGGCGTTGTGCTTCATTATGATTGCTCTGTTCTTTCTATTTTTACTATTTTTCTGAAATCTTTCAATCTGCTTTTAGTTTTAAAATGTTGTATATAAATGTTCCCAAACCAAATTTTATACTAATTTATCCCTGTGGCTGCTTTGGTTTTTCTGGATGCCGAAATCAAAATTTTGAGTGTTTGTATTAAGGATTTTTTTTACAGTTTTACAAAATTTTCTCAGCTTCTGGGGGGCTCCGCCCCCCAGACCCCCCGCATTTTCACCTGTAACTTTATATTCTTGTCAAAAACATACGTATATACATACACATGCTTCGACTTTGGAAAAATAGTTGTATATAACTTGGTTATACTGTTCGTTAAGTGTTAAAAATGCGTGCAAATACAACATAATCAATAAAATTCATTAGTTATCATTGCAAAACTAAAAAATATGAATTTCGCAATTTATTGCGAAGTTCCGCAAAAAATTTTGGAGGACTGCGTAAAAGTTCGCAAAAAGTTTCGACGAAAAAAAAAACACAGATACCTACTGTAAGTTTGTTTGTTTGTACATGTGCTACAATTCTGAAAAAACTAGAAGTTGTATCAGTAGACATCTTGTAGTCTGACATTTCGTTGGATATATTTTATGATGCTAAATATTAATGTTTTCCGTGAACTCTAAAAGGTTATGATCAGCGTAATCGACTAGTCTCACTACCCGGGGAAGTAGCTCAGTGGTAGGGACAAGGAGTTCAACTAAAGATTTGAAACTCTGCGGTTCGATCCCCTCCCTGGACACTTTTCTTCATATCGTTCAAATCGTGATTTCAACCATTCACAGCGAACTCAGGCTCTTGAATTTAGTATTTCTAGAGACGTCCTAAGGACCAAATTATATGACAAGGAACGTACACATATATAGTCTACGGGAATTTTGCTAACAGAAACTCCTGGTATCGTTGGTGTTTGGAAAGAACAAGCTTTAATTAAGTGTAAGTTTCGTGCAAGACCGAACTGAAATTTTGCAAACAAAACGAGGAAGGGTTTGTTACTCAGAACCAATCAGAAAAATGGAATATAAACAGAAACATGGATGTTTGTTTAGGGTCCATTGACAACCCTGAGTTCCAGTCCTCTTATTTCTTCTACCTTATGTAAGTATCAAGTTAACTTACAATGCATTAGACCTTGCTAGGCTAAAAATGAACAACAGAAATGCGCCCATTTTTCTGTATTCCAAAAAAGCTACAAGCATTGTTGGTTAGTATAACTTCGAAATAAAAAAATTCGGTTTATATATGTATCTTCAAGAGTACATAATCGTAAAGGTATGAGAATTTCCATTGGCTAGCATTTCCATTTTAATGCATCAGAAATCAGACACATGGTTCAGCTGCCAATATTTAGTGAACTTTTTCATATTTGTTGTAACAGAAAAACAGCGGTTGTGACTTGTGAGGATTGAAGAATAACAAATAAAAGAACAGGACAAAAATAACATGACTTTAAATCAGTATGGGTACACACCATTTTTTCAGAATTCGCATTTGAATAAAACTAAATAAATAAAACTAAATAAAACAGCTTTTCTAAGTGTATATATACATATATATAAACTATATAGTTATACTAGTAGTCTTATTTTTAAAATTTCTACTACAAGAAATGTTACTGATTTCCATCCACGCGCCAAAGTTGTTTTAAAGAGTAGCCTTAAAAAGGAAGCAAGCCAACAACATTTCCAGAAAAATCTTTCAGGTGAGAGTGTAAAAGATTCGACAACAATAGCAAACATTTAACGCAATTTAGGGAACCACTGCAGAACAGCTTAAACCCGCAGCAATAAAGGAGGTCTTGAAGCTACCGTCACTTATGCAACCGTGGCAGCTCTAGCTTTTTGGTTGCAGTTGAAACGCTTCAACTCTCTTATATAACTTTTGAGTTCGTTCCTAGGGGGAAAACCTGTCTGTAGTTGAAAGTGCTTTGCCACTTTTGAATAAGTACCCTCTTTAGCTAACTAACGAACCGAACAGTAGCAGAAAGCAGCTGAAGCGTGAGTCTATTTTCTATTGCATAATGCACCCCTTAGCTTTAGTTTGCAATTTTAGTGTAAATATGCGATAGGAAATCTTCCCCTTCTTCTCTTCAAAGATCTCTTCAGGACTGACTGCTTTACAACCTCCTTGTACATTCCTCCTGTGTAACACACAGTACAAATATTAAATAGATATGGTTAAATCTGGAAAGTACAGTATGCTAATCTTAGAATTTGTAACAGCCTATCTACAACATCATGTTTTAATATATACGAGCTGGCTAGCATCTGCGGTTGTCTGCCATAGATATAGCTAACCCGTCGGAAGCGAATACCGTAACATTCAGAGATTTAAGGCCGTTCAGTCACACCTTCGTTCAGGCATACTTCACAAATATTCACGCCGCATTATACATTCACATCCAGAATCACATTTGCCACTGTAATCGTCTTCGAACAGAAATTTAGAAACTTGCAAAATATTCAACTCTGAATTCTAATTGTGCTTGTTCATGTGATTGTGCAATGCACAAGCTTTCACTTCTGTGATCCTCCACCCCCCTGCCATCGCACCGAAGGGTCAGAAAATTACCTGGCAGAAAATGGCCACATTGGCAAATTCTTGCAGATGACAAAATGCAAGACCTATGACCAAGTAGTGTTGTACGTTGGCCAATGCGGCCAATGGGTGGACAATGACCGACCATCTTATTTTACACAAAGCCAAATTATAGTTTTGTAAATTGTAACTGATTGCTTTTCCATGGTTTACTTTATCTATTGAAGTTGATACTGAATCGTTGAACTTATACGAAGTTCAAATGAAATAAAATTACTATCAGATTAGAGTCGACCACCAATGGTCTTTTAATAAATATTAATGCTTGAGTGGGTGTTAAAATAAAGCTGTTTTGGTCACAGATGCAGTAACATTCAGGTTTCAAAGCAGCCTGTCTGGCAAACAATTCAGCAAGTAGTAGATTCCAGCTTTTTGACCCTGTTCAGTGTTCACAGCTTTTGTTCCTATTTTTCTATTTTTCATCAAGTTACGCTGTTATTTTTTCAAAGCTGACAATGACAGGAAGGAATGTTAAACTTCGTAAACAATATTTTGAACAGAATTTGATAAACAGCTGAAGCGAGTAAACAACAAAGAAACTAAATAAATTATACAATTACAAAATTAAAATTTGGCTTTCTGTTAATTAGCAAATACTATTTGTCTGAAATATAATATGACTTCCACAATAGACTAATTAGATGAAGAACTAAGGCAGACCCTTGAAGAGACTCTAGCAAATTTTCAGGAAAATAACCTTCGTCAAAGTCGAAGTTAAACCCTTCACTCCCAGAATCGGACAGGGTACAACACTGTGTTAGGTAGGTTTAGTTTAATAATGTTATGGTGACAGCATATATATTCTAACAGCAAAAAGAAAATGCAAACCACTGGAAAGCTAAACGAGCATGTGTTATGCAAGTTTTGAATCACAACTGCAAACGTAAACGTTGCTTTTCCTCTACACCAGTGTGCATAGTGAGTTCTACCTAACAGCTAAGCTAAGTATATATTGATTTGGGTTGGGTAACTTGAAGGAAATGTAATAAATTTGCAAAAAACCCAGCGTTATCGTTATCGTTAATGTGAAAAGAATTCGTAGAAACAAAAACGAATCATCGTGAAGACACTCCCAAACAGTTAAACGCAGTCCGTTTTACAAAAGATTTTCAACGTCACAACATTGAACATTTTTTAATATTTTTATTCCGTCTAGAGGCGGAATGATTGCTGCGGGTTAATCCATGTTTAACACATGCGCACCAAACTCAAAATGGCCAATATATCTAGCTTTTCCTAGCTTCTTGTTTTAACTGTGGGGGGTAGGGGTTACTGATTTAAAATTAGATTTTGTATTTTGTAATTGGAGTTAAGTAAAATATTTATAATTATCCTAACTCAACAGATTATTAACAAACGAGGTGTTCACGTTTAATTTTTTCTTATTCTCTGTGACCCACCGGTTCTACATAGCTTCCGCTTCCAATTGAGTTTTTATAAAACGCTTATAATTCTATGATTCAAATTTCTTCGATTTTTTACATAAATTGGATCAAAACATCACGTCCCACCAAGAGTACATAATAGCTAAGAGCATAGGTTAACGCGGGGGGTCTGGGGGGGTCCAAGCCCCCCCCAACCCGGACAAGGTACAAGCCCTATCGCCGTCGGGGACAAGGGGTAACGAAAAAATGGCCAAGGGGTAACCAAAAATAGCCGGAAAAAATTAGTTTTTGCAGTAAAATTTCAAAAAATTTCCGGCTTGGTCGGAACTTTTTAGTTAAAAATGTCTAATTTTTCGGGAAAATCGAGCAAAATTTTGAATTTTTGTCCAAAAATTGACGATTTTTAGCAAATTTTGATAAAATTAGCGTTAATTTTTCGAAAAATTTTTCACATTTATTCTTGAGGTACAAGCCCCCTGAAAATTTTTGTTCGAGGTACAAGCCCCCTCAATTTTTTTGGGGACAAGCCCCCCCAGGACCCGACCCTATGTTAATGTATGGCTAAGAGTGTGACAATCGTCATGCTCTTAGTTATTAGGACTGCGAGCTGCGACATGATCTGCATAATAACGGCTGACCCCCCCCCACCCACAAATTAGACTCATCACTTCAAAGAAATTTGCACGCTATGTTTGTGTTCTAAAGCTCGCAGCAAACGCACATTGAACTGAGTAGCTGTGTTTGAACAAGAGGCGGGGACAGTTCCACAAGAACCGGTTAGAACCGGAACCGGAACCGAACCGGAAGGAGTTTTAGAACCGGAACCGGAACCGGTAGAATTTGGAACCGGCCGGTTCCAGCTTAAAATTGGGCTTGAACTATAATTTTTTGCAAGTTCAAAATTTCCAAAAGCTGGATTTCGTAGTTCGTAGTTGCAATTCACAGAGTTGCCATTCATATTTATTTATATTTTCTTTTTCAAACTAGACTTTTTAAGATTGAAACTTAAAATCTAGTTTGAGCTAAAACTGAACATATTCAGACCTGAAACCGAAATGGAGTATGAAACTGATATAGAGCTTCAGACTAAAAGTGAAATAAATCTACAGTTATTGGAATTGAAACTGAAACTACATATGTAGAATAAATTCAGAACCTAAACTGGAAACGGCACAGCTTTATAGCTTCCACTGATGGTGAAACTAAACTTTCCGCTTTCCCTTTTCAGGTGATCGAAACACGTTTCAGCTCTCGCTGAAGCTGATGCTTGGTATTAAGAGAAATTTCAAATCTTAATCTGAATCAACTTTAGTGACCTTAAAGCTTCTGCTTAGATAAAAATTAAATTAGAACAAGCTTAAAAATTAGGAAAGTTTTATTCTATGGGAATCCTTTATTCTCGAATTTAGTAATTTTGAGTTTTCATGCTTCTGATTTGTCAAATTTGGTTAACTTATTCTGTGTACTACAAAATGCAGTTTTGTAAATGTCTAAATTAATTTTAACGAATTTTTAAATTTTTTTATTCTACAATTCCAATTTGTAATTGCAGCTCGGAGGGCACTTTCGTTCAGACTTGAACGATAAAGCGGCGAATAAAACCTTTAGCAAGTTTTGATTATATTTTTAATGATTAATCTCATTAAAGAAAAGGTTAGACCCCGTTGGGATGTAATCGGAAATTAGCCACCTCCGGATAGCTTGGGATGTAATTAGAAATTAGCTATATATATCTTTTCAGCAAAATCGAAGGCAAAAAATTTCGGTTTCCCTTGGTCCCCCCTTAGAAATCGAAAAAATCTAATTTCGCGAAATCGAAAAATTTTGCGATATTTGAACTCAGCGTGGTCGAAAACATACCCATACCACATTTCAGTTCATTTGATCATGATTTGCGGAATCCGGGCCTGGGGTGGATTATCCTGAAAAGATACGGAACCGGAAGCGAGACCCGGAACCGGAACCGGTACCCTGGAACCGGAGCCGGTTTTGAAAATTGGAACCGGCCCCACCTCTAGTTTGAACGTTGGTATACATGTATATATATATATATAGCGTGCAGATTTCTTTGAATTGATGGGTCTAATTTGCGGGAGGGGTGAGCCGCTATCGTAGATCATGTCGCAAGCCTAATAACTAAGAGCGTGACGTTTGTCACACTCTTAGTTATTATGTACTCTTGGTCCCACCTAACGTATAGACTTTAGGGTTGTTCCCGGGCAGTGTGGTGGGCTTCGGGCCCAGGGCCGGTGTCGTATGCTACTTTTTCCCCCGTGCTGGATTTTCCCCCCTAGTTAATAATGCATATAAATACGCATATGTATTAAAATTTATTACGTGTAAGGGAGAAACTTTAGCATGATGACGTCAGCATGTAATCCTTTCCCCCTTAGGCATTTAACATTCACACAAAGTATTTAACAGTTTTGAGTGGATTATATATTTCGATATAGTTCTACAATTTTCTTCTGCGCTTTTAAAAATTTCAAAAAGAATGTGAATACGGATGTATAGATGCGACCTCAAAAGTTTTGATTTCATTCAGTTCTATTTTCTCCTTTGAAAAATCGATTCAGCTCACTTTTGGTTTCCAAAATTTTTGATTCAGTTTGATTTTTTTGATGTGAAACATGAAATGATTTGATTTAGCTCGATTAATCAAAAATCAAAACAACCGTAGATGTGAAATCTTTAGCTTTAATAAAACATTTAAGGTCTTTTATTTCAATAGTTTGTAAATTTGCATTTTAATTATTCCATAGCCTACAAATTAAGAGATAAAATGAGTTTTAATCGATATATTATTAATTATAATCATCACTCAATCATAATCAATAAAAAGGAGGCTAGGATCTTCATAAATTCTAAATTACAGGTATATCATTAAAATAAGAAAGTAAAACTTTGAGCATGTCAAAACCTCCAATTATAGGTTAAATATTAGAGGGGAAAATTTGGCATGCTAGAATTTCCCCTTTAGGCTAACATTAGAGGGGGAAATTTTGGCATGCTAGAATTTCCCCCTGGGGAAAACTTAGCATGGGGGAAGTTCTGGCATGCGACACCGGGCCTGGGCCGGGTCGGTGAGGCCCGGGCCCGGTGAAATTTTTAGGACCAGCCCGCTACAAGGCCGGGCCCGGTCACCGGGCCCACCGGGCTCTCGTGCAAAGTATGCAGGTTTTTCATAAGAAAAATTGCTTTCTGAAGCCTCCTTGGAGTATTATTTTATCACAAAAGTGACAATTTAAAGTTCTACATGCTTCCAAAATTCTCCCGCGATTTTCCCTAAGGTGGTGAGTCCCTTTGGTCACATAAAGTTTGTACCATTATTACTCATTCATTACTTGGAGTTAAGAAGCCATTTTTATATCAAAATGTAGCTTGGCATTTTGTCTCCTTAATGCATGCCACGAAACTACGTTGCTTTTCTATAATATTTTTAACACATTTTAGAAGAAGTATAATTTTCCAGAAATTTTGCAGACTGAAGTAAATCTTTTCGCGAGACATCGGTTATATCATTCGATACCTCCATCAAAGAGCTGGGGACGATTTTTTATTTATTGTGAAATCGCTCTTCGTTATAGAGAAATAAGGAGAAATGTGTGCGTAACCTGTATTTTGCCTACTTTTTCCAAATTTGTCAAGCGATTACTATAGCTACAAAGCAGCAATCGGGGCAACTAAAAAATCGACCCTGGGTATATTTGTGCAGAACACATTTGTTCAGTAGCAGCCCTCCAGCTTGCATGGTGAATGCTCCACAATTTTTGAAAAACAATTGGTCGTGTTTTTGCAAAAACTACATTTTTTATGATAGCAGCCTACAGGATAGCAGTTGAAAGACCATCATGCGTCGGATAATTTGTCCCAGTGAGACCTTCAGATTGACGCCCTTAGTTTGATTTTACGGCTTGCTTAGTTCAAGAAATGTTGGATTATTTGATTTCTTCAAAAATGACAAGTTTTCGACGCCAAAATAAGAAAATCGGCTATATCTCACGGTAGAGAAAAGCTAGAAACTTGCTTTAAAAAGCAAAAATGTGAAGCTCAACGAGATCTTATAAATGAATATAGTCATAACTGTATAGCTGCCGCCAAACTTTCAGAAATTGGGAAAAACCGCCCTGATCGGAAATCTCGAATTTTTGAATCGGGATTGCGCGGAGGGGAGGCTGTTAGAACGCTAAGGCTAAAAGAACTTATTTTGGAAAGTTTCATCAAATTTCATCTTGATTTACGCCGCCAAATAACAATATGTGCCCAAAAGGAATCACCACCTTAAGGGAGGGTCCAAATTTTGGTAATTTTTCGACTTTCTCCGATCTCGCTGATTTTTACATATTTTATGGTCCAAACGGTATATTTTAATGAGTTTTAAAAATTAAAGTTGTAAGCCGTACGGTTGTTGCGTAATTTCACCTAAAAGTTGAGGTCTCATGTGTTAAACATAGGAAACTTAAAAAGTTTCACTTTTTTGGTGTTGTGTCAAAAAATCTCGAAACTGGGAGTCGCCGCACCCACTATCGAACGATAGCCTTCTCGGTGCACTTTAAAGTTTGCTACAATGGTTCTATTTATCTTAGCAAACATTGAAATCATTTCATTAGCATAGGGCTCTTTGAACTGAGACAAGCTATCGATTTATGAATTAGTCGTGGACTATTAGTTAATAAATGAAAAGTAGATATCCTCCTCCCAAGGATCGAAAATGATTTCATCGAATTTTAATTTTTCAAGTCATCGATATTATGCAAATGTGGAAGGAAACAGCCTAACTATATATGTAATAATTATAAATGCAGTTTTTATACCTAAAATCACTTTTTTTAGACTTAGAATTGAATAGAGACGATACACTACGTTTTAGACCTTGTAGCGGGCCGCCGGGCCCGGGCCGTGTAGCGGGCTGGCTCAGGGCCCCGGGCCAGGCCCGGCCCGGTGGTCCTCGTAGGCCCGGGCCCGAGAATTGCTTATCGGAACAACCCTAGACTTATGCACGTAATTTGTTAATTGTCCTTACATGTATTTCTAATTTCTTAACTTTACTTACGCTACGATAAAAATTAAGCTACAAACACATCAAATCGAAAGTGAGATCGTTGACTTGCGGCAGTGAGTAAACATTATTCGGTGGTTGCATTGACCACAAATTTGTCTTGTTCGTATGCCTTACTTTTCAGAATTTGTTGGCAACTTTACCTTCTCTGACGAACGAGAAGCTAAATGTCAAAAGGCAATTCAATCAAAAATTGTACATGATTTTTCTTGATTAAGTGTAGTGATGTGGATCGGATCGGATCGGCAGCCAAAATCACCTACCGATCCGATCCGGCAAATGGCCGGCGATCCGATCCGATCCGATCCAGCCCCGGATCGGACCGATCCGATCCGATCCGACCATAATTTTATTTTTCAATTGTAGATACTTAAATTGCTAGATTTTCCCATTTCCCGTTATGTTGCAAAACTCTTCATCAAACTTCGCATCTGAATCTTATTGAATAATTCTGAAAGTCCGTATCAGAAACTGCAGCTGCAGAATGATGTGCAGCCACCTATGAAAAATAACTATTTGTTTTGTTGTGGGAGTTTAAGATCCAGTGAGAAATAAAAATCATACAAAAATAAGATAAAATTGAAAAATCAAGAGTGTAAGGCCAAAAAATTAACTTTGGCAGTATTTATAAGCAAACAATGTAGATGTTTTAATATCGTTCGGAAATGGAGACGACATGGAAATTGGGAAAATCTTGAATCTCAAGTTTTATTTATGGAAAATCTAAAGCATTCAAAGGTTTGCTAAAATATATGCACATTGAGGATTTAGTTTTCGTGATAAAATGAACCTTCCGGCATATTTTTCCGTGGCATATTTTTGCGTGCAACTATTTTTGTTACAACCTTTTCAACCAAACTGCACCCAATTTTTGGAATTTTCGGTTTTTCAAATTTTCCAGAATTTAAATGATTTAATCGTCACGATATGGTTATTATTTGAAAGCTCTTGATAAACTGAACACGTTTAATAATAAAATCATTTTGCAAAATGCGCTCAATTCCCAAATTCACGAAAACAAATTTTTTTCCGCGTTTAAATGTTTTCCGGCACCAACAGTTACATATGGAGCTATAGATCTTGACTTGAAAGGTCTTGGCAAGCTGATTTATCTTTCTAATACAACTAGATCCCAGAAAATCCATGTCCATCTATGATTATGAATAGTGAACTCGAGAAATTGGTACATTTTCAGGTAGGTACTGATTCCAGCTCATAATTAGCTTTTAAATAATACCCTATCATTCAAATGCAAGTGCAAAAATATCCAATCCTATTCGATCATAGATACAAAGCTTCGAATGTGGTAGAATTTTGGAGAAATTAAATAGCTTTAATAAATTAAATAATTAATATTAAATATTAAATATTTTCCGTGATTTCATCACGATATGAAGGTTGTTCTAAATCTCCAGTGCAGGCGATTCTAAAAAATATACTGCTGTTGTTTGCTCTAAGTCCGCTCTAATATTAGAGAGCTATCCAATTTGATTTTTTACACATGTACATATAAAAAATTTATTCATCCAGAGAGAGAACATAAAAACATTAACAACATAAAACTCAACATTTAAACAAAATTCAGAAAAATTTTGAACATTTATTGGAAAAAATTTTGCAATTTTTTAAAAAATTGGTACAAATTTTAAAAATTTGCCTCATTTGCCGGATCGACGATCCGGAAAGATCACGCCGATCCGATCCGGCCGATCCGATCCGAAAATTTGTCGATCCGATCCGATCCGGTCCGACCCCGGATCGGTCGATCCGATCCGATCCGCCGATCCGATCCACATCACTAATTAAGTGTATCTTCTTTTTCTTTAACAAGTGTTCTTCAGATTCTCTCCAATCGAAACCTAAAATTAGACTTGTATAATTGAGCGTGATTGAAATGAAAGATTTTATAATGTGCCTAGTGCCTACGCAAAGTAAATGCATAGCAAAAATCTTAAGTATATATAAGCATCAAAACAGATTTTATGGCGGTGGTGCCCGTTGCTGTAGCGTTTTTGAAACGCTATCGCCCAATTACACCAAATCGGGCTAAATTAGCTCGGAGTTAGCTTAACACCGAGTTAACTCGGCGCGGTGCTAACTATTCTGCCGCTAAGCTTCAGCTGAGTGTTAAACCGTTGCACTAACTTAGTTTTTGTCAAGAATAACAAACTCTAAGCTTCAGCTCAGGGTTAGAGTTAGCCAATCAAATTCGTTTTCTCAATCAAAGTATCCAATCATCATCTGCTAACATTAGCTGAAGAGAGACTACTTTAACCTTGAGGTTAACTCCGAACTAAGTCTTTCTTTCCCTTAACTCTGACCTCAAGGTTATCATTTAAGTATTGGATCAAATCGCAAATGTCATATGAAACAATATATAGTGCGAAAATCTTTTTCCAAAAAACTGAAGTATTCTTAAATGTCTGATTGAATAATCCATACCGAAATTTTCTGATAAAGGAAAGCAAAATGTTAGAAATTGAGTTAGTACTCAGCTAATCCTGCTGACAATCAGAGTTAAATTTTGCATGCTGAAGACTAAGTTAACTCGAGTTAACCCCGAGGTTAACTTACCCTTATTTCGTGCAACGGATTAGCTGAGAGATAACAGGATAACACCGTGTTAACCTTGAGGTTAACTTAACACCGAGCTAATCCTGTTTGGTGCAATCCACCGTATATAAACTTTGTGTATTTTTGAAGTTGGAAAAGATCCACATATAATTTAAAGCGTGTCTTATCTCGATTACCTCCCCCCCCACCACTCAAAATCCTTAAAACTTGACCAAATGAGCTAAAATTTGGTGTGGGTATGTTTCCGACCACGCTGAGTTCAAATATCGCAAAATTCTTCGATTTCGCGAAATTAGATTTTTTCGATTTCTACGGGGCGACCAAGGAAAACCGAAAAATTTTTGTCTTCGATTTTGCTGAAAAGATGTTTATAGGGGTTTTCGGGGTCGTAGAACACGAACCTGAAGTCCGTTTTTCGATTCAGCGTTTCGTTAGCTCAATATAAGCTTACATCTTAAGCTTAAATCTTTAGTTTATTATGCTGAGCTAACAAAAAGTTGAATCGAAAAGCGGACTTCAGATTCGTGTTCTGCGACCTCGAAAACCACTGATTACAAGTTTTCAGCAAAATCGAAGACAAAAAATTGTTCGGTTCCCCTTGGTCCCCCCTTGCGAATCGAAAAAATTGATTTCGCGAAATCGAAAAATTTGCGATATTCGAACTCTCAGCGTGGTCGAAAACATACCCATACTGAATTTCAGCTCATTTGTTCAAGTTTTGCGGAATCTGGGCCTGGGGGGTTCGCGTGTTATATTACAAAAACCAAGTTGTACGTGTACACTGATTGCACAAAAAAGACAAAAACTAGATTTGGTGTTCATTTTAAGCTTAGTTGATCTAAACTGTAAATTTCTGATTGTTGATTTGCATCCCGGCCGGTCCGGCCTCACCGGCCGCCGACCGGTAACCGGCGGCTGGCCGGGGAGCAAAAGTCAAACAAAAGCTGGCGGCTGGCCGGCAAACAAAAGCAAAACAAAACAAACATTTTCTATACCTATAAATATTTATAACTATACACATTTTTATATTTTCTTAATTGTAATGGGTTTGCTGTTTCGGAAGCATATACCGGAATTGCTGTTTCGCATGGTAAATTGTTTGGAGCAGAGGATATCCTTCTGCCTTCAACACATGTCTCTAGTACTGAAATTTTTTTGGGCAAAAATTTCATGATTTTGTAATTTCCATAGCATGGTTCCAGGTTTACCTCAATCTCTTCACTCCGTAAATTATTTTGCAAACGATCACTGTCTTACCTTAATCATATTAACGATAATCCGATGTAATGTGGCTGTGATCTTAACAGCAATTATAATTTTCGTGTGAAAAGATTGTGTGTTTGTGTGTGGTGTGTGTGTGTGTGTGTAAATCCGAGCTGTTCACGGTCTCCGGGACAGGCAGTGTCTATAAAGGCCAAAGGGCTCCTGGGTCTTGGAACGGGTTCCGGGCCGGCAGGAGTCAGTGACCACGGACAATTTCTTGTCAGAACAGCCCAAAGAAAGCAAGAACAATTTCGAAGCCTGTAGTACAGGAACTAACGCAAACGCTGCTGGTAGACTTTCTGGTGACCGGATAAAGATGGATAAATAATAGGGACTGGTTTCATCCGACATAAACCCTCATGGCAAAAACACTAGTGGTAGTGGCCTATGCAATCAATCATAAGAGTTGCTTAGCGGTATTGCATAACGTTTTCCAGTGGTGGATTGTTAGTTACTATTTATATATGTGGGTGGGCAATAAGTTTGTGAGACACTGAGACGTGCTGTAAGCAATTCACCTTGCCGATGCGTTTACTTAAAAGCTAACCTACATAAGAGGCCTCGGCTTGCAAGCACTTATCCAACGAACAAAGTACAAAATTTAATGTATCGAACTAACATACGATGATACGCTACATAAGATAAACTGACAAAATAATCCGAACAAATTCATTGGACAATTTAGTAAAAAAACGCAAAAACGAAGACGCATCAGCATTCAGCAGAGATGAAACCGGGTCACCAGGTCAGTTCGGGTCAATTTTTGGACCGGACCTATAGTCAGAGGGGGGAAAAACAACGATTTTCGAAATAAGGTTATTACTCGCTACAGACTGTAGCTAGCCAGACGCTTTATATACCAGCATGTAGGGCTTGGCCTGTACTTTCTATACCACCAGTAAAATCAGCATTCGGTTGTACTTCTTGTAGGCTAGCCTCAATATAGACCATCTTTTTTCCCCCACAAGTGGGGGAAAAAAAGATGGGGGTGGGGAAAAAAAAGATGGCACCAAATTTCGTTCCTTTACCACCATAGCAACAGATAAATGGCATTTAAAGGCATAAAACGCAATATCTACTTCTAAAAACTCGTTGCCGGCAGCCAGGCTTAGTATTATCCATCGTAAATGCCAAACTTAGTAATGACCCAACATTGCTAGGAAATTAAGATTTTTGGTCTAAAAAATCTTATTTTTTCCGGTAATTTATAATTTAATCGCCTTTTGTGTTAACTTGCAATGATAAAATACACCATTTTGCAATATTAACCCGCAAGAAATTGAGTGTTTTATTTATGATGGGTGGCAAAATCGCACAAAAGTGTTCAGGGGTCATCCATTTCGGATGGAGTCTTTTGCATATCCACACTTGTGAAACTCTCTGGAATGTCCACAGTTCATAATATCACAAAAATATTGTTTATGGACCCTAATTTTCTTGTTATCTGCATGATTTACCCCCCTGGGAATATTTGCCAGCATTCCTCCACAGGGGCAGGTCATATGGCTCTTTTCGGCAGCGGAAGGTCAATTGGGGGTATAACCGTTCAAATGAGTAAACAATTAGTCGTTATTTTTGCTTAAATCAAAAAAACGAAACTGCCGGCAAAAAAGCACACCGTTGTTTTTTCCCCCCTCTGGTGCAAAAAGTGTGGGGGAAAAAAAGATGGTCACTATTTCTCAACCGTGTGACCTAGCGAAAATCCGACTAGCCCACGTTATAGAGCACATCCACAAACCCCTTCATGCACAAAATGACTCCTGTAACTATTACCAGTAAGTTGGCATAATCTTAGAAAATTTGAAAAATCCTTAGGTTTTGGACAATTTTTGGGTGTCAACTTCGGACCCATGCCACACGAAGGCTCAATCGACAGGAACGGTTATTTGTATTATGATCTTAAAGTACAAGACTTGAACTTTCATTTGCACTAGATTTTGTATCTCTATCTTATACCAGTCGAGCAGGGTGAGCCGTTGTTTTTTCCCCCACTTTGCCGGTGATGCTTTTTCCCCCCTCTGACACCTACCTAATTAAGACTTTTCAAGAAATTTCTAAATTTTTTCAGGAAATTTTAAAGCATTTACAGAAAAGTTCCGCTTCTCCAGTTCATTTTTCAAAATGGTCCGGATTTATCGGAGAAACTACGAATGCCGTGAAAAAACTAAAGTCTGACCAACAAATGAAGAAAGCGAAATTTCCTTTATATCTCGAAAGCACTTCAAGATAGCTACCACAACGTGAATATATATACGTATATATATATATATATATATATATATATATTTATATATATACATATATATTTTTTAAACCGGCGTGATATCTTTCTCCTCATGAAAAGACATTTTCGAGATTCTCTATGAACTTCAAAGGGAGCCGCATTTATAAGTCCAGACAGATCGGTAAAAGCTAGATCAACGAGCGTTTCAGGAAGATTTTCACTTTATGCCTCAAAACCCTACACACCAAATTTTAGTTTTCTCTGTGAAGAAATATGAAAGTTATTCTTTTTTATTTTTCAGAATTTAAAAATTCGTCGACCTTTACCTGTGGTTTTTCAAAATTTGAAAGTATATTCTCGAAAAATACCACTTTTCGACGCAAAATTTCGACAACTGGAAATTAACTTTGTTTTAAGGTGTACAGTAGTACTTATCCCCACCATACCCCACATACATTTTTACGTTTTTCAAACCTTAGTTCTAAAATTTGAAAAATACTTGGTCACAGGAATAGTGATCCAGTTTCATCTCTATATGAGACGAGTCATATTATTCATCTCTGTACGAGTCATCATATCCTCTATACACTAACGGCTAACCGCTCGTGACTTGTGCTCGTGTTCTAAAGCTTAGAACAAACAAGTAGCTAAAAAATGGGGGTTCTGGCTCAGGAATTTGCCCTCAGGGCATTTGCACAGATATTTGGGGCTCCTCAACCGTTTCGGCCCCCGCCACAGGGCCTCATCAGACAGCTTACGGCAGCTGTTACGGTTTTTTCCTTTTTTTTAATTTACAATAATTTACTGTTACAACAATTTACTGCATAACATTACAATTACCATAAGCAAAACTACAATAACCATCATTTAAAATGTAGCGTTTATCGTCAAAAGCACTAAGGCTAGTCTTATTCTGTATAATGCTGTTAATTTCTCCTCCATCGCTTCTTATACTTCTCATTAAATGTTTATGTTGTGATCCTTCAAAGAGTGTATCTTTGTATAATTGATGTCTGATTCTTCTCGATACCACATCCTTCTTAACACCTTTCGCTCTCTTCTTTTCCTTTCCTTCCGTATCTAATATACTATACATTTTCGACCTCAACCCAACAAATTCCCAAATTGTCCTTCCCGCCATCTCATCCTTCATCTTTCCCATTACCTTCTTGTTTGTGACGTCATAGCATTTATGTTCTTTAGGGTAGTCACTACCGTCAAATAAGTGAGCATCGTTTACCATATCTTCATAGATGTCATCGGTCTGAATACAGTAGATTAGGCTGTCGGTGTCGGTCATTAATAGGGTAGCGGTGGACCCATATTTGTGTTTCATATACTTGTAGTGGAAACTGTACATGAGCCATTTCGATAGGTCCAACACAGTAAACCCCACGTAGATGGGTTTACACAGCTCCACTGTTGGTCTTTTCATTTTTACGGCCCACAGACTTTCACCAATCACCTTAAATCCACTGTATTCGTTCTTCCTTGTCAGTTTCGTTACCTTCTTTTCATCGATAACAAGTTTAATATCGATGTAGTTGCGCACGTTCTCCATTGTCTTCCCAAACACACTATTATTGAATAGTTTAAATAGATCCTTTTCAAAGTTGTCCTTTGCCTTCTTCCTTTGTTCAGTGTTAAACAGGATATATGGAGCCATCCATTTTGACTGAGTAAAGGCTAGAGTTCGATGTATTCTTGTTAGTTTCAATCCCAGCTCCAAGTAGAGCTTGAGATTTCGATAGTGCACAATATAGTGCTCTTTCTCATATAAATTGGGGACAAGTTTCCTGACTTTACCACTCTTAATTTTTAACTTTTCTTTCGCTTCGCGTGAATAGGGAGATAACATTTCGTCAGTAATTTGCATCTTTTCAACGGCTAAAGGATAATCGTTGTGTAATTCATGTAGCGAGCCAGGATACTCCAAGTCCACTTCCAAGATGTAACCAATAGGAGAATCATCTGATATAGTTTCAACATTTATTGGATCATAAATCCATTTAAAATCTCTCAAAGGTAGCGACTCTGCCATGGTCCATCCATATAAATTATTTGCATCCAAGTAGGTAATCCAGGTCTTCGGTATAGTTTGGTCATAATCAGGTACTAGTGGATTATTTGCTTTAGCGTATCTATGACTAATCACTGACACTCCTCCGCGAATCCCTCTTTCTAGAAACGTGTACATGTCAGGATCTTGTAATAGTTCTAGCTCTACTCCAGTCATCTTTAAGCAAGCGTCCCAAGAAAAGGATGGTGACGTGAAATAATGAGCAGGGTCTAATTGATAGTTGTATAGACAAAAGTATCTAAAGTTTTCAAAAACGTCTCCAAGTAAGAGAACATCAGTTTCCAAGTATAGATCGTGGTAGTCTCCTAATGTTTTCATTTGAAACTCGTTCCATACACTCTGAGCATGCTTGTAGTCCTCGTCTGAAATTTCTTCACCAGTTAGAGTACTGGTAAACTGTTCTTTCGGTGGGAGTGTGACTTCATTAAATCTTTGCCAAGAGTCCATATAATCGTAGGGATATACACCTTTTCTCAAAAGGTAAGGTAGTTGCTCGGGTTTGAAATGGGTTGATGTTAAAGTAAACTTTTCTTCTCCTTTATCTCGTAGGTTTTTCGTAAGTTGAGCCAAGGATGCCGCCATGAACTGATAACTGTCAATAAATTTAATGTGCCACCATTTCTTCTTTTTATGTTTGAGATCCAGCGAGAATGTGAGGTAGTCATCAAAACCTTTTGGTATCACTGAGATGTTACTTCCTTTAATGTTCTTCATAGCAACTCCCAGTTTTTGGAGAATAAGATGTCCATCATAACGCCGAAGATTGTGAAATACCACCACCACATCACGTGATAGTCTATAGCTAAGGTTGCACTCATTATGAGCAGCCCCTCTATAGCTACCACAAAAGTGACAGTGGTCCAACACTCGTTCTTCACCCAACTCATCGCCACATATATTACATTTCCTAGTTCCCCAGTAATGCCACCAGTCCTGTTGAGTCATTTGAGGAGGTTTCTGCTGATCGTAGAGCTCCTGATAGTCTCTTCCCCATTTAATAACAGTATTTAAAAATCTCTCCACAGTCCCTTCTCCTCGATATAAGTCAATTCGCCCCAGTTTCTGTGTGTCATAGCAACATCCCAGCACTTCAGTAATAGCATAACCACATGGGATATGCTGTTGATATTTCATAGTGTAGGATGTTTGAGGGTCTTGTTCACAACCTGTGATCTTCTCCAAAATACATTCAAAATCAGCATAAATAATGTACGGTTGTCGCTGCATCTTGTGGTAATTTTTAAAGTACAACCACCTTTCTTCGGGCATTTCAATGCACTCCATATCAGGATTTTCGCATCGTTCCATATGCTTATCTCTCTTTTCCCTTTTGTTAAACATACATAGACAGTAGTGACACTGAAACTTCTTTTCTCGATGTTTCGTTTCTGTATGAAAGAAACGGCCTGGGTCTTTTAGCCAACAATAGTGTTGATTTTTCAGTAACAACAGGCTGATTTTCCGATCAGATTTCTTCTTTGAAATATGTAAAATTGTCAGTTTATCGTCGTACCCATAAACATTAATTGATAAATTGTTCAATTCTTCAAATTTTAGAACATCTTCCACTTTAACTGGGAATTCAATATCATCAAAAATGAGTTCCTCAACATATGGTTCATACTTTATCGCACGCTCAGCGTTTTTGTGTTGAGGATAAAGAGCTGCCAAAATACTCCACATAAAGCATTTGTTGTCAGGATTTTTAACATTAACAATAGCCTTCTTGTTTTGTAATTTAGAAGGCAAAGGTAAATAAGAACATCCACGGACAGGTTCATATTTTGAGACATGCAAGTCCAAATTGTCGATTGATTTGACAACCCATCCACTACCACGCTCCATAAAGTCCTCCACCTTCTTGTTTAAATTTTTGAATGATTGCAATATCATTCCACTGATTTCACGTCCATTAACAATGCGATGTACACTGCTATGAAAATAGCAGGTAATAGTCTCGTCAGGATCAGTTGCCTTTTCAAATGTAATCCGTAAAATCAAATCAAATTTGAAGCAGCTGAGGTCCTGTAGTATCGTTGATAATGTAGCTTTCAAGCTTTTCTTCAACTTCTTATACATTTCCCATAAATCAATCCACAGGTAATCTGATTCCAGAGTAAATGTCTTGACATTATGATATCGACCATGATCTTTGGGAATAAAGACAAATTCACAGATAGGCTTGATCTTTTCTTGAGGCTGTGCAAATACTCTGACACAGGAATGTATTAGTTCATGTTCCTTTAAATTGTTTCGGCGAGCAAATGATTTTCCACAAGTTTTACAGAGATATAAATAGCTTCTATCGTGCACTTCACGCACATGTCTTAGCATATTATATCGCTGTGAAAACAGCTTAGGACAGAGCGAGCACTGAAAACGCGACATGCTTCTAGCTTGCAAGAAACACAAATGACTAACCTTTTTATGTCTTTCGAAACTGAAACTTTTCTTGTCAGCATTGAGTAATATTGCGCAACGTTTGTTGTCATAGCAACAGGATGATCTATCTTTGTAATAAGCCAACTTTTAGGTGTTTGATGACTCATCAATTTCACAATATTGCGCAACTTTTGTTGTCATGGCAACGGGATAATCAATCTTTAAAATACATCTATATTATTCAAGATATTATATAAAGACTTATTCCGAACTGGGATTCGAACCACCACTTGGATTAATCTAGACTTGAATACAGCGCCTTGGACCACTCGGCCATACCGACTAGAATATTCCTTTTTAAAACAGGTTTATGTAGACTAAAGCAGGAATCAGGAGGCTTCAACAGCCTGTCATATAAACGTCAATGTGTGTAAGCAGGCTGCCTTGCTTGCAGGCTTTAAGTTAATAAAAAGCACAGATAAATGAGCAGTAAACGAACAACAAGAGCACATATAAAAGTTTATATCTGTCACAATGGAGTTTAGAATGGAAAAACAACAAATGTTTCAAAGCAAGTGCACCGTTTATGCTTTGTATGCTCTGCTGGGAACAATTTTTGTTGTTACAATAGCAACTTTAATAATAGTATGCACACAGAAGGGACAATTAAATGAACAAAGGGGAAAGAATTCAACGTTCAATCCAATTACAGTGGAACTGTTACCTGATGGAATGGTTGGAATCAAACAGGATGCAATAAGTCGTGTATATCCACTTAAACAATTTCACAAGATTCAAGAGTTTTTGTGGCAGTGTTTCAATGGGAAAGGTTGTCCATTAGCAGAGACTGACAGCTTATTATGTCCTTTTATTGCTGAGAGATTTGACGTTCAGCTTTGTATGGTGGATGAACAACAAGTGATGTTTGCTAGCATTGGACCCATTCATATAACTAGAGAAGATTTGTTAAAGATTTATGAAGTGAAACGATAAAACTAACTATTACTGCTGTGTGGAAACCTTGGCTTGCTTGATTGCACAATATTGCGCAATGATGACTCATCATGAGTTACTCTGAATCAGAATTAATAAAAAGCCTTTCATTTCATCTTTTGGCTTTGTCGAGTGCGGTCGTGTTCTTAAAATGGCTCTCTTCAAGTGTACTCAGTGTGCGAAGACGTTTTCTGATAAAATTGAAAGGAGACGTCATGTTACAAAGGAACATTCAAAAGCTAAAATATGTTGTGGAGAAGAATTCAAAACGCTACGATCTCTTCAAAAGCACAAAAAGGAATCTCACAAACCGGAGTCGACAACAATCTCTAAGCCTTCAAAAAATACTCTGCGAATGAAAGGAGTGAAGGGTAAAATGATTACTCTCTTTTACTCTGGATGGCATCCATTCAGTAACTTCTACAGAGCACCTTTCACTATTCAGTGTGTGGTATACCGCAACGTGGAACAATATTACCAAGCTGCAAAAGCTAGGTATTTCAACGATTTTAAAACTTATGATAAGATTATGGCTACTTGGTCACCATCCGTTGCTAAACAACTGGGAAAATCAGTTGAAGGATATAACGAAGAACGTTGGCTTCAAATTGCAGACAGCGTAATGTCGTTCGCAGTGAAAGAAAAGATACGTCAACACCCTGAAATTGAGAAGCTCTTGAAGGACACTGGAAAGGATATCATCGCAGAAGCAACGAAATATGATTCATATTGGGCTAATGGAATGGATATAAGTGAACCTACCATCAGTGATACATCTCAGTGGGTAGGCAAGAATAAACTCGGTGAAATCCTAATGAAGATTAGAGAAGAAATTGTAAATGAAAAATAACAGTTATAATATTGCGTATTGATTGCGTTATGTGTGATGTTGTGCTTGTGAATTAATAAAAGGATGAAAAAAACTGTAGTGACAGCCGTTAAAGTCACCTGATGAGACCTTTGGCAGGGTTGAAACAGTTATGATTGCTACACCGTTTCTTAAATTTCAACACCCCTTTACCTGTATTGTAGCTGCGCCTACAAAAGCAGGTAAAACAACATTTGTATCTAAACTTATACATTTCTCTAATGAAATGATTACTCCCCCTCCACAGCGGATCCTATGGTGTTATAGTGAATGGCAAGATGCCTATGATAATCTTCCAGAAGTTGAGTTTCATCATGGAATACCCAGCTTGGATGAATTAAAAACAGGTAAACCTACATTAATAGTGCTCGATGATTTAATGACTGAAGTACAGAGAAATTCCAAACTTATTGAACTGTTTACTCGAGGATGTCATCATTGGTCGTGTAGCGTGGTCCATATCACTCAAGATATTTTCTATGATAAAAAGAGAACTAGCAGAATAAATGCTCAGTATATAATATTAATGAAGAATCCTGCTGATAAACTAACTCCAATCAACCTGGCTAAGCAAATGTTTCCTGGTAAAGTTGATGGGTTCATGCAAGCATATAATCATGCTACCCTTAAACCTCATGGCTATCTGCTAATTGACTTGGATCAAAACACTCCAGATGATTTCAGACTACGATCAACGATATTTCCCAACGAGCCTAATGGAATCTATAAACTAAAAAGTACATAAAAACGATTAGAATATATTGAAAATAATCTACTAATCCACTAATTCACTATGGCGAAAAGATTTGAAAAGCACGTAGACTACCTAAAAGTCCTCTGTAAGTGTAATCTAAAGCAGCGTCGTGGTATTATTGAAAACTCAAATCCAGAGTTAATAAAAACTATATGTGACTGTATTGAAAATGTACTATCTGGCAATGTTATGCTTCCTGAAGAGGATTTACGCCGTTTGAAGCGACACAAGAAACTTTTACGTGAATTAAGAGATAAACAAAAGAGTATTCAATCTAAAAAGAAGTTAATTGTCCAACGAGGAGGATTCTTACCTGCTTTGCTTGCTCCGTTACTCGGTGTTGTTGGTGGTCTAGTTACTGATCTTGTACTCAAACGATAATGGAATACTCTATACTGGTTCGACCAGATTACTTTGAGCAGCATATGAAAGAAGCTGACTTGGACATGGAAAGAACAATGCGTAAGCGAAAATACCCTAGCGATGTCAAATTGGCTCTTTTTAGACAAAAGGACTATAGGAGACGTTTGCTAAAAGACAAGGGACAAGAAATTCAAATAAAGCAGCACCAAACCACTTCTCAGCATTCTAGACCTGAACAAATCGATCCCATAATTGCTACGCTACCAAAAAACCTTCAACCAACTGGTGAAAAACTGATTACGCATTTACGAAGCATCCCAGACTTTAAGGTCAACGAAAGAGGTGAAATTTCTTACAAAGGTAGAGAAGCAAAAGATTCTCGAATTGTTGATCTCGTTCATGACTTTGTGAGAAATAGACCAACCAAAAGCCCTGCAATCGGTTGGGAACTTTTAGCGGAAGCCTTACGTAGTAGTAACGTTCCTCGCGAATTTGTTGGGAATCCTACCAGATGGCAGTACATAAAAGAGCCTGTTACACCAAGAATACCAGCAGCGCAACGAATTGACGCTCTACGTCGAAGACTTCAGACTGGAACTGGTATTGCTCTTAAGAAGTTGAAATGGAAGACACTTTAGCCTACTACTATTATACTCCAACAAGTCCTGTGGCATATTCCGGTCCATTAAAACTGTACAACTTTGTCAAATCCAAACACGCAGGAATCACTTTTGCTATAGTCAAAGATTGGTTAAAGAAGCAACACACCTATACCCTACATAAACCTATTCGTCGCAATTATTCTAGAAGAAGATACTTTGTAGATGGCGTTGATAAGCTATGGCAAGTTGACCTTGCAGATATGTCAAGAATAGCCGACGACAATGATGGTCATAAGTTCTTGCTGACTTGCATTGATGTATTTTCAAAGTTTGCATGGGTTGTACCAACTAAATCGAAAAGTGGCGGTGATATTTACAAAGCATTTCAACGAATCCTACAGTCTGAAAGGAGTCCTGAAAAGCTTCAGTCTGATAGGGGAAAGGAATTTCAAAATAGACTATTCCAGCAGCTTCTCAAGGAAAACAATATTCACTACTACACTTGCGACAATCCTGACATTAAATGTAGTATTGTTGAACGGTTCAACCGGACTATTAAGACTAAGCTATGGAAGCATTTTACCAAAACCAGAAACTATAGATATCTAGATGTGTTGCAGCATTTTGTTGATGCTTATAACAACACTAAGCATTCCAGTATTGGAATGAGCCCTACAGAAGCCTCTGATCCTGTAAACCATCATGCAGTTTACCACAAATTGTATGGTAAACAACCGTTTGCAAATGCAAAGCTGCAAGATGGAGATATTGTGAGAATAAGCAAGGCAAAAGGCATTTTTGATAAAGGATATTTACCAAATTGGTCAGAGGAATTGTTTAAAATTGTGAAAACTACAACAAATTCATTTCCTGCAATGTATCACCTTGTTGATTTACAAGATGAACCAGTACAAGGCGGTTTCTATGAACCTGAATTGCAATCGGTAGTTAAACCTGACAGCTATTGGGTGGAGAAGGTCATAAAAAGACGACGACGCAGAGGTAAAACAGAATTTCTAGTAAAGTGGCTAGGATATCCAGATAAATTTAACAGCTGGATCAGTGAAGAAGATGGATTTTTACCTACAACTACCAAGTAATACTAAATATTACTCCACCAATACACTAAATGATTTTAGAGTAAAGCTACCTCATCGCATAGATTTAGAAGGTGAATGGGAAGTTGCCTTAGTTGAATTTATGTATCCCGTAACATGGAATACCTTTTCAGAAGACGAAGATTCAGAAATTCAAATATCATTCAGTCATGGAACATCGAAAAGCAAATCCTTGCCATTAAGATATTATGCATCCATTACTGAATTATGTGAAACAATAAATGCTACGCTAGCTACAATGACAAATCGGGAAGGCAATCCCCCTGATGTCAAAGTAGAATTTGACCAGTATACCCATCGAGTGCACATCATTTTTGCAAGAGAACGAGGAGTATCACTTGACATTGTCGACCTAAGCATGAGTAAGCGGCTGCAATACATCTTAGGTTTTAAAAACGGTGAAAGCTTTGATCCTCAAGGTATAATTGAGCGAGAGTCTCCAACTCATGTAAACAAAAAGGAAAAGGTGCTTGTTGCTGGAAGCGAACCGGATATGAAGGCTGGTTTTTACTCAATGTATGTATACTGTGATCTAGTGGCTCCTCAAGTGATTGGAAATGTAATAGCTCCACTGCTGCGTGTTGTCAACACTTCAACAGAGCATGGCGAATGCATTGATCGAGAATATCATAACCCTCATTATGTACCTGTACTAAAGAAGGAGTTTGAAAGTGTCGAAATCAATATAAACGATGACGCAGGGGAGCCTGTAAACTTTTCCTATGGTAAAATATACCTAAAGCTACACTTTAGAAAGCTGCGACCATGAGGACTCTATATTATCCAGAAAACATTAAGACATGGGAAGATGCCTTACTACAAACTGGTGGTGCACTTCCCACATACGCAGGTCATCCCTATCAAAGAGGAGAAGGTATTGGAAGTTTCTTCAAGGGATTATTCCGCGCAATTTGGCCTACAGTTAGAAAGGTGGGTGTTCACGTTGGTAAAGAGGCTCTAAGAACTGGTAGTGAAGTGGCTAGAGACTATCTAAATGAGAAAAAGGACATAAAAAGCTCGTTAAAGAAACGTGGCAGACAAGCTCTTGGACGTACATTGAGCAAGGTTGGGGAAGACTTACAGCAAGAAGGAGAAGGCATTGGCTATAGACCTGCTAAAAAGAACATAAAAAGGCTAAAGAAACGTCGTAAAGTAACAAATTCAGACGTTTTTGGACATGGCTAAACAAGTTGATGCACAGTCCTATCCAGGCTTCAAAAGTGAACTGGACCTGTTTACCCTCCCACCAACTCAGGTTGCTGTAGAAAAGGGATATTGGGCTGAATATTATCCCCAGAATCCCGTTACAGATAGTGGACCCTACAGAATTCATATCCCTAAAGATAGCTACATGTTGGATTTAAACAAAAATTATCTCTATATGAAGCTCAAGATTGTCACTAAAGATGGAAAGGATTTGGCTTACCCAAAGTTGGCTGATGGAACTGTAGACAAGAGTGATGTTATTGTTGCTCCAATCAACCTACTTGGATCTACCCTATTTGAACGAGTTATTGTAAAACTCAGTGATAAGGAGATTGAAAATAGTGGTCCGCTGTATGCTTACAAGGCTTATTTAGAGGTCTTGCTTAGCTATGGATGGGATGCAAAGTCTAATCATCAACAACTCGCAATGTTTTATAAAGATGCTGTGGGTAATTTCAATGATATTACAAGTGGTGCAATGAAATGGCGAGGTAAACCATTTATGACAAACAAAGGCGTTGAATTGGTGGCTCCATTACACTGCGACCTTTTCAAACAAGACAGATATATGCTAAGTGATACTGATCTAACAATTGAGCTACATAGAAACGTGGACAAGTTTCTGTTGATGAGTGATGGTACAGAATATAAAGTGAAGGTGGAAGATGTTAAATGGCACGTATGGAAGGTGAAGCCTCAAGAATCATTAAGTTTGGCTATCGAAAAGATTTTAAGAAACAACAATACAGCAAAATATCCTGTTCGACGTATTAAAATGGTAACTAGACATATTGCACCAAAGTCTCAAACAATCGTGGAAAATTCAATATTTTCTGGTCAACTTCCTAGAAGAGTAGTCATGGTTATGGTCGATTCCGAAGCATTCAATGGTTCTTTTACCAAGAATCCGCTACAGTTTGAAAACTGTAACATTAGTGAATTATCCCTAAAGTGTGGAGATGAATACATTCCTAAGCATCCTATGAAAATGAACTGGAACAAGTTCCAGTATACTATTCCTTACATGTATTTGTTTGAAGGGATCAATTTAGCTAAAAGTGATAGAGGGATCGATATTTCCTATGATGACTATAAAAAGGGATACACAGTCTTTGTATTTGATTTGACAGCAGATAGTGTGGATGGGGGAGCAATGGAGTTAATTAGAGAAGGTGATCTATCTCTATATATGCAACTTAAGGAACCACTCAACTCAAACCCGCAAGGGGTGGAAATTATCATATATGGAGAATTTGATAACTTAATATCGATCGATCAGAATCGTACTCCATTCTTTGACTACGCAATATGAATAGTCTAGAGATTGCTGAAACTTTAAAAAGGGATCCTTTGGTAAAAAGATGCTTCCTGGGGGTATTTCCGAGTGATCAATTACCTGTAGTAAAAGCTAGACCGGCTTGTCTGGTTCTCAACACTGATCCCGCAGTTGCTCCTGGACGACACTGGATTGCAATGTATTTTGATCACTATACGGAATATTTTGATAGCTATGGATTGGATCCTATAGAAGAATGTAAAGAAGCGTATAAGATTGACAAATTTAATTACTATGGTTTACAGGACTTTGATACTATTGTATGTGGTGAATATTGTATTTATTTTTTAATAAAAAGGGTGGGGGGTTGGAGTTTTGATGAAATTATAGACTATTTGAGAAAAAGGAGTGAAAAGAATGATTCCATTGTAAAACAATTTGTTGATAAATTACGAATTTATAAGCACTACCCATCTCTACAGACGTGTCAGAGAAGAGGCTATGAAGATTGTCAATTTGGTACTGAAAGGCAAATTTGACTCAAAGCTTGACTTACTTACAATTCCGGGTGCAGTTTATAGTCCTAGACGGTTTAGTGGGGCCATTCTTACTCTGAAACCCTGCACATTTTTGCTGTTTTCAACTGGAAGCTTCCTATGTCTGGGAGCTAAATCTGAAGAAGATGCTAATGCTTGCATCACAGACTTGTGTAAAATTCTGAAACTGTCGGTAAAGGAACAAACTGTTTGTAATTTGGTTGTATCTCATCATCTTGGATATGAAGTGGATCTGGAAGCTCTGTACGAAAAGTTAAGAAAAGTCTATACTAGTGCATGTTTAGAGCTAGAAATTTACAGTGGAATTATTTGGAAAATGAAAGGTGGTACCATTAGACTGTTTCATAATGGGAAATTTTTCATTGTTGGGTTAACTAATAAATGTGATGCTTTTAGTCTTGTATCTGATGTTTGTAATATGTGTTGTGCGTTGAAAAAATAAAGAAAAAAGAAAAAACCGTAACGGTTGCCTAGCCGTCTGACGAGGCCCTGTGGCGGGGGCCGAAACGGT
>JASAND010009781.1:0-90178 GCA_030248195.1 Trissonchulus latispiculum
AACGTATATACTGAGCAAACTTGGCGGAGAAAAACCATTTCCGTAACTACGTACGTAACTCGGCGAAAACTGAGAATTAGACGAAAAATTTGCAGTTTTCGGTGAAAAAGCAAAATTAGCATAGCGTGAACTGCTTGAAATATCACGCAAATTGGCATAAAAAGGAAATCGGGATCGAAAATTATACATACGTATGGGACACGTAGCCATTAAATGACCAACTTTGTGACAGAAAAACAAGAACGAAACTGTCTTGTAGACAAATTATTACGGCAAATGTGGCTATAACTGCGCATTACAAACTATAATGGACTAATAAATCGAAAAAGAAAAACCGAGTCAACAATTATAACAGAAAAATCGAAAAAAAAGAAAAGCAACTTCGGGGGGCATGCCGAAAAAAACCGTAAATGTGTCGATATATACGTATACTTGGCTACAAAAAACACGTCAAAATGGATTCAAAACAACGAATTGTACGTATACCAACGCAAAACTGACAAAAATACTTCGTTTCAGAAGAAAAAACTCGCAATTGCGCCGAAAAAATAGCAATATTTGCTCAAAAACAGAAAAAAAGTGAAAATTGTCGACGAAAAAACTGGGGAGGAGGCACATTTCTTTCCCAAAATGGGCATAATTACACGAAAGCAGCATATATAGTGCATGTGCGACCTTCTGTTTGCTTAAAATCGACCAAAACTAGCAGTTTTCTAAAGTACGTATGTTTCCAAATGTCAAAATTTCGTCAAAAACCCGTCTAAGAATGCATTTTTTCCACAAAAATAAGATCAACACAATATGCGCCTGCTCTGAAATTAATGCTTACGTACACACAAAGCAGAATTTAGCCTCAAATCTACCCAAAGTACAAAAAAAACCAAAAATTCAACGAAAATAACACACTTTTTGCCTCAATCGGTCTTATATACGTATACAAAAAAATTGCAAAAATCGTCGGCAAAATTGCTTCAAAAGTCAAAATAAACGTCGCAGATCAAATCACAAGTAAGGGGGGGTAGGGAATATTGTTATGGAGGACATTTGCGTTGATAATTGACAAATTTTCAACAAAATATGTCCAAAAATTGGTATTTTGGGGGGTGGGGGGGGTACAAAATTACGTCAAAATTACGTTTTTGACACAAAAATCAGTCAAAAATCCTCCTAGAACGACGTTTTGCGTCTAGGACGGTCGTTATTTGAAGCAATTCAGCCTAAAAATCGTTCAAAATTCGATTTTTGGTCACTTGGGGGGGTTTCGAAATTTTATTCTAAAATTTCCGAAACTTCGAAATTTTGGCGATTATGGGTCCCCAAAAATTAGACGACACTTGGGGGGTTCCCAGAAAAATTATTCAGCCAAGAATTTGCCAAAATTCGACGAAAATTGACCTTTGGGGGAATTTGGGGGGGTCAAAATTTTGCCCAAAAATGCCTAAAAATTACAATTTTCTAGTAATTTGGGGTCCCCAAAAATTGTACAAGCCTTGGGGAGTACCCACAAAATTTATTCAGGCACGAATTTGCAAAATTTGACAAAATTTACCCTTGGGGGGGGTACAAAAATTTACCAAAATTTGGCAATTTTTGCAAAATTTCGCGTTTTATGCTCCAAGTTCAGCTTCTGTTGCTTTTTCCTTTGTGTCAAGGTTTCTCAGTATCGAGAAAATTCGGCACAAAGGGTGTGGAAAAACCCACAAAAATTTTTCCTAACTACAAAAATTTTCAAAATTTTTCCCGTCTTGGGGGTGGGGGCGGGGGTGGGGGTGGTTTGGGATCCTGTCTTAAAACTACCTAAAATTAACTGCAAAATAGGTTATTGGGCTGCCCCAATAACGCAGTATCAGTTATATTGCCGTCCCCCAACTCAGAACTTCTGGGGGGGGGTGGGGGTGGGGGTAAGACAAGTCCCCCAACGGACAAACCCGACCTTCAAAATTTGACATATTTTCAGAGTTGCACCCTACACAATAGGAGAATTTCAAAGTCTTCAAACTTAAACAAAAAGCGTTTTAAAAGATTCTCCTAATTTTTGCGATTCTAAAACTACTTTCCTTTTTTAATAACTCGCAAAATTAAGTTCAAAAATCGTTTTTGAAAATTCACGAAATTTGAAACTTTTTCAATTTAGCAAACCGGACAGTGGTCCTGTCACGGTCGCCAAATGTTAACTACCGGTTTACTGTCCGGTAACTAAACCGGCAACTAAGTGGCGGAACGAATGCAGGTTCTAGTCCTAGACTACCTAGGATGCAACTCGATCAAAGAAAAGAAAGATCCCTAATTAAAGATACCCTAGTAAAGATAAATAACCATCATGATTTAATAAGAACTTACGGCTTCTTTAATGGCAAATAAGAAATACGGCAGTAAATACAAAGGATGGCTCAACAGGCCGACTGGTCACAACGACGATTACAATACAACTGATTACATAAACAAATAAGCTACATGATGTAAGCTAGATGGTTGCTGTTTGATATGAATACGTTGATCATTCACGAAAGTTAAGTAAAGTAATTTAGGGTGGAATACAGTTAGTAAAGTAGGTTTTTAACATTACGAAAGCAGCAAAATTGATTAGGTACATATTTCATGCCACCTATGTAAATACAGACCTTTGATCTTTAAGCTACTGAAAATCTATTTCTGAGATCTATAGAATTAGACAATCAGACAAAGGACGCCTTCGCATGTTGCTGAAAGTGTGGTAACTAAAACAGGTCTTTTGCTAAAAAGAAACACTATACAAGCTGAGTGCATACCTGAACCTGAGATCATAAAAAACAGACCAGAAGCGAAACAAAGTGAAGCAGCGAGGTAAAACAGAGCGCCCCATTCCTTGGCTGTTGCATGCTACAAACAGTAAACATAAGATAAAATTTTTGTGAACAGCTTTCAATCCTCAACTCCACTCACTCAAAACCATCTCATTCAATATTTCACTCAAAAATTATTTATCGAATATGCTACCTCCATGATACGCCTGGTTGAATGTTAATTTAGCAATCACAAGAATTGAGACATTTTAAACTCGTTACTTTATCTACAATAGCAGCTACAATATATGGTGCTGCAGCGATCCATGCATTTGCTGCAGTGTTAGCTAATCCGTTGATTGCGCCCGTGTAGGAAGGAGCAATGCTAACCATGCTCGCTAACAAGCCTGAAATAAATATTTACGAAGCTTGTATTAAGAAACATTTTGAAGGCTCGTACAGCTTTGGTTATTGGCCAACTATAATGAATAAATTGAAAATTAAATAAAATCCGTGAAACGGTTGAAGAAATAACAATACTGCACAGTTTATAGGGCTTCCATTCGACAATTGAAAAAGTTTAAATGTTGTGAACAGTATCCCCTCGAACATGCCGAAATGATAAATCTAATGCTGCTAGCTAAGCAGAGATAAACTGAAACTGCTCCGCTATTCCTACGTTATTCCAATTGTCCTTCAAAAGTCATCCTGCTTAGAAAATTGCGAAAGTTAGGTGTAGCGCTTGCTCAGAACAACGAAATAACAGGATTCAAGATTTTAAAGTTACCATATTTTTATTTAAAATTTGGAAGGGCGATGTGTTTTGGACAGTGTACATTTACTGGCTTTACGTTGTTTATATTTATACATTATTTGCTGGTCAAGCTACTTGAAAGTGTTCTTGTAACCCATCTAAACTCATGCTGTACAGTACCTGGACTGTTAAAGCCTGCAAAAGCGAAGGCAATGCAAACCAAGGCTACCGCAAGATTTCTTTGTTCACAGCCGAGCAGCGTTACTGGAATGAAAAAGGCACCCAGACCAAACATACCTGAAAACAATAGAGGATTTGTAATGGATCATTGCGCTACAACCTTTTATTCATGGCTGTCTTGAAGTAAAATGACAAAGTCATAAACTTGAAATCGAAGACAGTGTCAACCTTTCAGCTAAAGGTTTCAGGTACTGATACCCTAGCCAGGCAGTTCCTATAATTTTGTGCTACTAAACTTCGATGAATGTCTGAAGTCATCTTCTTAATGTTGCTGACTAGAACTAAGGTATTAGTGTTGGCTCGCTAATCCTGCTTGCTGAGTTGAGTGACAGAAACATTCTGTCTTCGCTAAGGCAGAAGGTTCAGCGCAGGATTGCGAAAGTTCTGTTGCTTATCCCAATATATAAGTATTAGAAACTTTGAATTCGCTCTCTGAAAATTTCATCTTCAACTCAACGATTTAGGTAGTACAATTAAAGTTATATTTGACTGGTTGAATCTAAGAGCTAAACACGGCATGTGTGAGCATGGTGTATTTGTTTGATGTGAACGCTGTTAACCTTCCCTTCATCTTCTCAGTATATAAATTAATGCCTTCCTGAATTTTCTACAATTTTCATTGCGCTTACAACATCCACAGTAAGTTATCACTATTGCGGTTCTGACGAGTTTCTGCTTACTTACAGAAAGTATTGAACATTTTGCAAATCACTTTGTCCGTCAGATGCAATCTTCTTTTGTGCTTTCGCACCAAGTCAGCTATTATGCCGCACAATTGTCTCGAAATAAACTGACACAGTGTAGGCAATGCAGAATCCAATAGATTCTGGAAAACAAAAGCACATTAAACAGTGATAGTGTTAGAAAAATATATCATGATTAATTTGAGCCACTTTCACAGTCAAATGATAGGAAAGTTTTATAAATAAGTGTGTTGGGTTCGATCGAAAGGCTAAATTCTGTTCATGGCCTGCTATCGCCGGGGTGTTAAAGGCTAATTACCTACCATGTTTGAGTTGTGTACAGTTACGTCTAATAAAGTAACTCTAACGTTTGGTAAGTAAAAATTAAAACAAGAAATATTTTTTCTCGAAACACAAGTGCCCCTATGAAGAAAGACATAAAGCAAGTAGTAGTGCTGCAACAGGAAATCAGACAAATTTAAGTAATTACAGAATCAAGAGATCTGCGTGAATTTACCGAATCAAGAGATATATGTAAAACTTCTTTCCAATAAGTTGGCAAAAACATTTTCATTGTATTGATGATAAACGTATAAGCCATGAACGTTGTTACAACTGCCCATAGTGGGAGGGATACAATAGCTCTGGCAAAGGGCATGTCTCTAATGCTTTTCTGAAAAATAAATTCTTGCTATTATTACAGCTGTCCATACCGCCCACAGCTAACCAAACCATCGAATATTGTAATTAATACCCGTCACTCAAAACATTCTCAGCGATTTCGCGGAATTAGTGGGTTACAACAACGAGCTCCAACCAATCAACAATGAAATGGTTTTAATATAGGAAATGAAATTGTCACTTCAGCACCTGAGACCCGAAAATTTTGTGCCTCGGGTGGGACTCGAACCCACGATTTTCATTAAGCTTTTCATTAAGCTGGTCAATAGCAAATCTGAGTGTGTTTTAAGGTGGAGCAAATCAAGCATGGACACTCTAGCTTTACTGGTTTGACGTTATCAACTAGCGGCTTGCCTTCGTCAACAAACGCACTGACTTCAACACGAAAATAAGGTTAGGTTAGGTTCAGTGTTTCATTTTTGCGAAGCAGTTTCTCCAGATTAGTTTTGTCAAACTAATGTAGGCAATGTTTGATAAACCTTATTAGCCTTAGGCACAGATCCAAGGATGTACTCTTTCTCAGACTGGGAAATGAAATGATGTGTAGCTGGATTTGAACTGCCCAAAAGCGCCCACAAAATGCACCAAATGCCACCAATAATTCCTATTCACAGAAAAATAGAAAATGATCACTTCTATTTCTCAATTTTACAGAACTTCTTTGCAATACGTGGACAAATATGTTTTCATCCTATTAATAACTCCACGCATGGAAGCTCCAGCAACTGTAGCTACTGTATGTATGTAGGGTCATATGTATTATCGGTGTGGCACATCTTCTGCAGGCTCACGGCTGACCCCCTCCTAGAAAACTGGCACTGGTGACTGGCAACAGAAATTAATTTCAAATTGAAATGGGGAACTCTCATTCGCTCCATGCTTGTGATTTAAAGCTCAAAGCCACAAGCAGTGTGATCGAATCATTTGTGACCATTTCGAGCTTTAGAACACGCGAACATCGGAAAATGGCTTCGGTTTACCAGGGCCAAATCTGTGGAGAGAGTTAGAAAAGGTATTTAGAAAAAAAGACAATGTTGCAATACCTGCCACATAAAAGACGGAGGGCCATCCACCACCAAATCCACTTTTACAAAGGTAACCAAACAGGGGCATAGCTATTACAAAGCTAAGCTGATTGCCTTAAAATTAAACTTGTATATATTTATATGTCAAATGGAGATTTAATTACAACAATATGATTGTGTCTGATAATATGATTAGATTGCATGTCTTTTGGATTACAGCACTGTCACTGTTATTGGTGTTATTGATGTGGGCTCATCAAACATCACAGTGAGGACTGCCTGCCAAATGTGCAGCGTACACATGAAATAATGCCAAAATATCAACTATCAAGACTCTCTGAGTCTCACGACGGACATTCTTTCTTCCTCAAGGAACTAAGAGCTTTAGGGGACAAATTTCAATTAGAGAACAGAGAGAAGTTTTAAGCACAGCTAATAAATTTTAGTTTTTAAGAATAACCGAATATCCGCTGAGGGCAGAATTTGATGCATTTTTCCCAAACAATGTGTTGAACATGGACGTGAATATGATAGCATGATTGCAAGATTCCGTCTTTCATTCTATGTTCCAAATCCTGCGGAAGCTGAAAACGTGTTGATAGGTGTTGAAAGAACCTTAGCAGGTAAAAGACCGATGTTGTCCGGTCCAGTTTTTTTTAAACAATATAACAGGTGCTTACCACAAGTCGTTAACGCAATGAACATGCTTTTTTCCTGTACAGGAGCCCAACGTGAATTCACGCTTTGTATTCCGGGCCACTGTATTGCCTAAAATTGCTACAAGATGTCAGGAAACAATAACCTATACAAAGCCTACATATACTATTTTTGGTAAGTAGGTTTGGTTTCACTGTCTGCTGCAGTGGAATAGTAATGAAGAAAATGAATTTTAGGCAAGAGTTTCTGGAAAAGATCATCTGAAAATGTCAGATTGCCTGGATGCCTGAAAAGGAAATCAGATTATTTACTTGTGCAATTCCAATGATCAGCCGAATGGCAATCACATAGCCATAACCATTCTGAGCTGCAATAGGAATTAGAAATGTCAGAATGACGCTAACGGCTACAGCAAAGAACAGTGGCCACTTTGGTCCGAATTTGTCCACAATCATGCCACCAGGAATTGCCATCACAGCTGTGCCGATGAATAGGGCAGCGAAAATGTGTGCTTGTATCCAGCGATCCCAAACAAAGCTTCCCTGAACGACAAGGTATACAACATCGCAGCAGAACACATCAACATAAGTATCATATCATAAGTATCATAGATATGATACTGCCTAGCCACATAAAAATACTACAAAATCTGCAAGGAATCGGTTTCTTTTTTGAATATGTTGGGCAACTAATGTTTTTATAACTGCTTCAAGTCTTAGGGCCAGCCATTTTAAGGGGCAACAGTTAAATTATAAATTGCGGATGCCTTTGATAATGCCTAACAACACCTTGCTTCAGATTTGCTTGTAGGTGGAGCCAATGATATTTGTTTTTTCCACCTTTCGCCCAAATGTGGACTTTCCGATTGAGTACGACTTTATACCTTCCGCTAAACCTGAGTTGGGCAGCATACATTCATAAGATTATTAGTATGCATAGGCATAGGCATAGGTACCAGTTTCAAAAGACACAAAAGTTGCTATATTGTGTATTTACCATCCATGGTGATATTTGAATAGCAATTAATTACTATCTTTATTAGTGTTATGAGCAGTTAAATAATGCGATGAAGAAATTACATTGTAATCTGTAGTATTACTGCTCGTATCTACACATGAGCTAGGCACTGGTGTGTTATCCTCCTTTCCTTCGATGGCTGTGGTATTCACCATGCATACCATGGCCATGTTCATGTTCACTGTCAGTAACTAAAAGTATTGTTACTGTTGCACAAATAGCGTATTAGGGATTAATTAGGTTTAATTTAATTAGGTATTAATACCTACAGGACTAAAAAGCAGCAGTTTCGATTACTATTGCTGAAGGTGTTATATAGCTTGACTACAACTGTACTAATTTCTATTTAATTTCTCGTAATCTAAAGTATTTCATTCTAATGATATTATCAGTTTAAAAATGGCAGCTCCTAGACCATGGAAAGGATTTCAACTGCGACACGTAAAGAACCAATAATCATTTTAAACTTTCCGAAAATGTTTGTTACAGTGCGGATCGAAAACATCATCCCTTTTGAGCGCGTTTGCGCTTACTGATTCTGAGCTCGTTCAGTGCCTGCGCGCGTGGAGTCATTTGTGTAAAACCCAAATCTTTGCCTTAACTTTAGCTAACCTTCTGTCAAATCTGAAAGGGTAAGAGAAAGCTCCTGTGCTTCATTGCAGACATAGGCTTAAGTTTTTGTGGGCAATGTTTATGGTTTTTGCATTGGCCGCAAAAAATGCCTGTACACAAATTCAGCAACTCGCAAGCTTGTTGTGCTATAAAGACACGTCTTGATACAGACGTTACGATAATACGTAGGCCACAAAGTCTGTTTTGGAAAGTAGTAGTCTGTTGTTGTTGGATTGGAATTTTGACTTGAGTGTGGCATGACCTGGAAAGTGGGAAACAAAAATCACTTTGTTCTTTGCAAAAAGCAACTGCTCAGTAATTGCGATTACATGCTATCAAATTTTGAATTTTAAATTATAAAATTAAAATTCACAGAGCCCACGAATTACGTCCTGATTGCTTGGTAACTTTGTTGTTGTACTTCAATAAATAATTAAATATTTTTAAACCGACTAAAACCTGCACTGTTGTGATTCATTAAGATTGGTTGTTTTGTTAGGTGCATTTTTTATTTTATGCAGGATCATGCTAAACCCAAGCATTTTGCTTATCATATATAACACAAACAATAGCTTTATAAAACTAAACATAACACAAACAACAAAGCTATAATAATATTATAGCTTTCTTGTTTGTGTTATGTTTAGTACATAGTTGCATAACCAGTCAGCTACACAGTTTTAGAAAAACACTGGGAAGGTCCAGCTTGAATTGAGTGAAACATGCGTCTGCTTAGTGAGAATTGTTTTTATATTCGCTGAAGTTACAAAGGCGCTTGCTTTGGTGAATTTGTATACAGGCATTTTTTGCGGCCAATGCAAAAACCATAAACATTGCCCACAAAAACTTAAGCCTATGTCTGCAATGAAGCACAGGAGCTTTCTCTTACCCTTTCAGATTTGACAGAAGGTTAACTAGAGTTAAGGCAAAGATTTGGGTTTTACACAAATGACTCCACGCGCGCAGGCACTGAACGCGCTCAGATTCAGTAAGCGCAAACGCGCTCAAAAGGGATGATGTTTTCGATCCGCACTGTATTTCTCGTCTGATGGATAAATCCCTGCATTAACATAGCAAACAAAAAGCTTTTGAAGTGTTCCTAACTTACTAATAAAAACTGTACTAGTTTTTTAGGTAACACTGCAAATAATTCAGGCAGTGCAGAAAAAACATGCATACTTAAAAATTAAAAAATTAAAAAATCTAAAATTTAATAAATGGCCTCAATTTACCTGACAAACCACTAGGCCAAAACAAGTCAATAAACCCATCATAAATCGAACAGATATCAGTATCTTCGTCCATTTTAAAGCAGACATAGATTAAGCCGTTTGGGTGAGATTTATGTTATCAAATAAGCAAATATTATTTATTGCCTGAAACATATCTTCCTAAATATAGTATGTAAGCTTAATACCATAGTAGTTTTCACGCGACTTAAAATGTTTTAGCCTAAGCCAAGAAACACTACCTTTCAACCAAGAGTCCATAATTCATCTATATTTAAGAGGAAAAGTAAGCCAATATGGGATCGCAAAAAGAAGTTCCCGTTTGGGGCGAAACCATCCATACTGCCCAAAACCTTCGATACCTTGTTCGAGACAAACTGATAGCAGCTTTGCCAAATTGGTGTTTTCATTTAAATTTCTAGCTTAAAGAAATAAGTTCCAGCTATTAACCGGTGTGGAGAAAATATGTGATGGGACTCCATAATCTTTCGAGTTCGAATATACAAACCTATATTATCTTCACTTTGTTTTAAATTGTTTTAAAATTCTTTTATATTAAATTTAAAGTTTGTAATGGGTCTCAGATTGCAAAAGGGTACCATAATAATAATAATAATAATAATAATAATATGCTCTTTATTCTTCTAGTGAATGGATACCATTCTGAATTTTGCTTTTAAATGTAGTCTTTATCTGTCAAAATTTGCCAAAATTAGCGATGTTTGAAACAGATTCATAATAGACGTGGAAAATAGTTTGGCAGATTTAGGGCAACGATTAAGCCCCTGACACAACAGCAACAGTTGATCATAGTAACAATAACAATTACACTGAGCATATACAATCTTTATTAGCAAGTACCCTGGGCAACCTTCAATGGATTATTTTACTGGAAAACACAATATGTACTGTAAAGCTCATTGACAATATTGAAAAACCAATGAATCACGCATTCGCATGTTCTTCATCTCGAAATGCTTTATTAGATTGTCCAATGCCACCAATTGTGAAAATCTGAGGCGGAGGTTCTTCCTCAGGATCCCATTTCTGACGCCTAACTGTAACAAAATAAATCTGTAAATATAACATAGTCACAAACATTTTCCGTAATTTCAAAAGTTTTAATTCAAATATTACTAAGCAAAGCATTGCAAACTTCAAAAGTGCAATAAATTAACCACAGCTTATTTGAGAAAATTCTTAATCTGGTTTGGTTCACGGATAGGAAAGGAAGCAAAAGGATGAGTGTAAGAAAGCTGCATTTTCACTTGTGTCGGGACGAGACATGTGCAGGAGGGGAAATTTGGGGGGGGGGGGTGACGGGCGGCCCAAGGCCGCCGACAAACCGGATTTTCCGATTTCTTACTGGAAAAATCCGGATTCGGGGGGGGGGGTTGAGGGACCTTTCTGGGGGGGGGTGAGCTCAGGTCTGGGCGGGGGGTGAAAAACCCCCATCCCCACCCCAACCGCAAGTATGGTCGGGATAACGTGTAAAACTGAAAGTGTTAGCTGAACGGAAAGCCAATATTACTAAACCTTGGAGAAGCCATGGAGGCGTTTCAAAAGATTCTCCCAAGTCCGCTACTAAGCGTGCGTAGGAGCAGACTATAGTAGTTAGGAGCGTCTTAGGAGACCCTAAAGCATGGACCGCTCCAAAGCGCGTTTCAGAAGAATTCTCCTAAGGCGCTCCCACCAATTCTCTTCAGTCTGATCCTAACAATCCTCCTAAGATTCTCCTAAAGCCATTTTTTGCTAATTTCATTACTTTATGATTTTCTCGAAAGAGATCAGAGGCCTCCTTCTGCCCAAATTCACGTAAAAAGGTTAAAAAAGTTTGCAAAAGGTAAGAAAAGGTAGGAATAACATTTTTGCAGAGAAAACTTGTAATGCACAATTAAATACTAATAAAAAGAGGTTACAAAATAATTTTATTTTTAAGATTGGTTTAAGACAAATATAAAGAACCCTTTTTGAATCTGTAAATAAGCCGCAATTTAAGAAACAGTTCTCATCTGCAATTGTCAAGCTATTCGGAGGCAACTATGCGCTTATGCACGATGCACATAAAAACGAGCAGAAATAAGTTGTCAGTGCCGCATCCAAAAAATGGTGGGTCCAAGGGACTTGACCCACTTCGTTTGATGATCCCAGATGGTAGAACTAGAAAGAATACCTCTAGTGACTTACTTTACAATGCAAGTTTTAGCAAACATTAAACGTTTTGTAGACACATTCAGGCAACATGTCATCATGTTTAGAGTTTCACATTGGAGTCTTGGCCACCAAATTCATTCAAAGGCATATCAAATTTGAAAATAGCAACTGGAATCTTTGGAACAGACATTCCACTGAGCTCATGGAAGTTAATAGAAATTGGTCTCAAGCTTGGAACAATATTGATACAACTTCTGAGATCTGACTGAATTTTCAACAGCTAGAGAGAGCTTGGCTTTTTATGTCGGGAAAATGAGATAGCGAACTTAAGATTTTGATGGAAATCTAAAACATCTGCACGTTTCACAAATTTTCTAACCTGGAGGAGTCAGAATTTTGTGACGAGCGAGACCTACTGTAGAGGAAAGTTTAACGGAAGTTTTGGCAGGCAGAACAAACCAAAAGTTGAAAATGTTCTGGCAGTAAAATTGCTCCTCAAATCTAATTGCTTTCATTTTGTAGAGTCGAGAGAATTGCTGAGATAACACACATGTTTAAGCAAAGCAAAACAAATTTTTAAGATATTTTCAGTGAAAATTCGTAAGCGGTTAAACGCTTCGGGAACGCTTACCCCACGCCTGTATTGGTGTAGGCTGGACCCACGGACCCACTCAAGGCAACATGGAGGACCCACGCAAAGGCAGTAGCGCGTCGTCGAAAGATTCACGCAGACACAGCTTAGTTAGATTCGCGCAGACGCTGAACGTTCGCCCTCAAAGTAACCAGGCAGACGAGGAAACGCGTCCTCAAATACCCACGCTTAATTCGCATTTAGAACAGAAATGGGCACCAAAGTACGCAGCCACCCAGTACCTTCCATTACAAACATGTCCATCCGCATGACCTAGCTGTCTCAGAAATTCTTCAGCTGCCATTGAACAGTGAGGCCAAAAAAACGGAAGGCTGACTGTCATCACAGAAGGGGCAACTTTCAACATAATTTGAAGGTCATTCATGCAAAGGGAGGAGAATTCGTTTTAGAGCGACGCGTGGAGAAGACTAATGTTATTAATCAGTCATAATTGGGCACATACATAAACATAGGGTCGGGTCTTGGGGGTTCTGGTCCCCAAAAAGTTTTCAGGGGGCTTGTACCTCAAGAAAAAATTCGCAAAATTTTCCGAAAAGTTAACGCTAATTTTATTAAAATTTGCAAAAAATCTTCAATTTTTGGAAAAAATTTCAAATTTTTGCCCGATTCTCCCGAAAAATTAAACATTTTAGCTAAAAGATTCCGGCGATGCCGGAAATTTTTTTAAATTTTACTGTAAAAACTAATTTTTTCCGGCTGTTTTCGGTTACCCCATGGCCATTTTTTCGTTACCCCTTGTCCCCGACGGCGATAGGGCTTGTACCATGTCCGGGTTGGGGGGGCGTTAACCTATGGCTCCACCCGTTTTTGTCCTCCCCCAACCAGTTTGTTTCACTATTCTACGATAACAAAATCAACAATTCGTTTTGTTTACTGCTGCGCCTTTGCAATGGCAAGCCAGCAGTTAGCTAAGCACCAATTACGTTGATCGTTGAATACTGAAGGAAATTTATGGTTTAAACAAGGTTTTCTCATACTTCGAGTAATACTGTGTTTTCAAATTTGGCGTACGATTTGTCCAAAACCTATTGCAGGGTAATTTTTACTAGTTTTCCGTTTGAGTAAAGAACATCTGAGATATAGCTTGTTGAATTCTGAAAAATGGCATCAATGTGCGTTTTTAGTAGTTTTCTCTGGACATGCTAAACAGTAACTAAAATGCTGAAAAATGTCCCTGGGCAAGATATGCCTGTCTCCACATATGAAATTTCAACTCTTTAACTTGATTTAATCGAAAGTAATCCGTGTTCAAGATTATATTTGAACTTTTTTCAATTTGTGAATTACCGCCCAACAAAAAAGCTACATTTTCTGGGAACATGCAAGTTTTTGGTTATTTAATGCTTTAATGAGGTCAAATATAAAGGCTGCCATTACAGAGTTTTCAGTCAACACCGGTGCGGTAAACGATACCACCGCCTTGAACATAGCTATACATACATGTAGCAGTTATATACTGTTAATTCCCCATACCTAAGTCATGGCGGCAAAAACAAACCCATCGCAACATACTGACATCCTTATATATATATATTATATATGGGCCCACTTTATTGGGTATGTTCAGTTTTCTTCTAAGTTTCCGTTTACTTCAGCACATTCAGCTGCTGAGCATCAACCTTTGCTTTTTAGTCCCTCTCACATTTCTGTTTTTAATACATGATAGATATATATTTTTAATATTTTGTCCTACTTTTCATTTATTTATAATATAATGTTGTTTCCCATCTGCACATTAGAAATCGCCAGAAACCATAACTGCTTAAGATTTAATTCAGAACACCTATTCTTTCATATTATGTTTTGTTTTTATGTAGTAACGTCATTATTTAGGTGACCAGGGGCGAAATCTTCTTTTGTGCTTACTTATATTTTTATATATTTTTAATAACTTTCCCTAAAACCTAGTTTCATACAGCTCTACTGACGAGCCACCTGTATAGTGAACTCTGGTCTGGTAGAGGTAGCATGCATTACTAATATATTATATATATACGTATATATATATATCGGATATCTATGAGTTGTTTAATGTTATTCTTTGACACTGCCACGAAATCACAATTTGCATTTTTCAATACCTTCGTGTTTGTTAAGTATCTAGAAAGTTATCACCGTGCATCATCATTGTACAACTGTTGTCTACCGGAACCTTTCTACGTGTGGTCTCATTTAAGCTTTTCCCAGCTTTTGCTTCATCGAGTTAAAATTTTGTTGTAGCTTTTAGATGCGTACGAACCAGAATCTTCCTAGGCATCATTTGCGCCGTTTTCTCATCTCATCCTTCGCCTTCTCCTCCGCCTCTTGCTGCAACTAATTCGACAGCCAGGGAGGCTGTTGCTCTTGGACGGGGCAGGCGGAAACGCGAGACCAAGGAAGAATGGACCTGCGTTTCTGCATCGGATTTGCGCATACGACTTTCCTGAGTGCATATTGTTGAAGAAAATTGTTGAAGTTTTGGGCAAAAAGGTAAATTTTTGAAAGTTTATATCGTATATCTCAGTTTATATTATATTAGTATTATATTATATAATATTATCTTATATTATAACATATTACACTATATTATATTATATTTTTATATTATATCTTATAGTAGTTGATATCTTTATATTTGCATCTTATATTGCGCCTGCAATGAATTTTCAAACAATTTCTCATTCAACTGATTATTTCATTTAGGTTTATACCACCCTTTGCTTCATCGCAATTTCTTTGTCGTTTTTAGGTGCGTACTAAGCAGAATTGGATTTGGCGATTTGCGGATTTGCGCCGTTCTCATCCTTCGCTTCGTCCTCCCTCTCCTTCTACGCCTCTTGTTGCAACAAATTGAGGCCAGTGAGGCTTCTGCTCTTTGTCAGGGCTGGCAGAAACACAAGGCCAATGAAGAGTGGACCTGCGCTTCTGTCGGATTTGCGCGTACGACTGCCCGGTGCAAGGCTCCGCAACAGTCCTAGTTATTTATCGTGTTGCAACCAACTTGTAAATGTGTATATATCGAACACTTTTTCCTATCTAACTGCGTATTATTATTATTGTTATTATTGTTATTATTATTATTATTATTGTTATTATTATTATTATTGTTATGATTATTATTATTAGTAGTAGTATTATTATTGTTATTATTATTATTATTATTATTATTATTATCTGATCTTATTTTTATCATTTGTTTTTCTTCTGACTATATTACGATTAATGTTTTCTTCTGACTATATTACGATTAATGTTATCCATTACGGTACCATTTGACTTCCCGTGAGCCCACTCATTGAAGGCCCATTTTCGTATTATCTCCCGTTCTCTGATTTGCCACTTTGCAGAAACGGTAACTTTAATAAAGGTTATTTGGTTTTTAGTTTTCAGCAAACGGTAATTTTACAAAATTATTAATTTCTTTGGTCCTACTAACTGTCACCGAATTTTGACTTTGAATTTTTAATTCATATTTCTTCAACATGCCCACATTCATAACTTAAAAGTTATTCGCCAAACAATCAAATATTAGGGGTAGGGGAATAACACAAGATATATGAAAAATTTGCCATGTTTCTGGAATATGAATTGTTTCGTTGGTTCGTTGGTTGGTAAGTTTCAGTTTTCGTTTTTTCTTTTTTCTACCTGTAATACGTTAAAATTGTTTACACATTTTTAAAGGCCGAGATTAACATTCTTTTCTCTACAGATCGCCTATTAGGCCGAGAAAGCGAGTAGTCTAGAGTCCAACACATATCTGATCTTCGGCGTTTTTAGTTCCACAGCCCCAAAACCTTCCCAAATCCCTTTGAGCAAGGAACAAAACTTATGTCGTTTCCCCATGAGCTCTAGCCAACCCAACTATCTATCTCTAAGGAGTGGGTGCGACTAAATTTTTGCCCCAACGTTCTTGGATCGGCTTCATTTATTGCATGAATATGCACAATGAGAAGCCATATTGGGTACACATGCCATTACATAGCTTTGGTGCAACCCTAACAGTTAGAGAGCAACGCTATCCTAAACTTGACGTAGAAAATTTAATCGCATCATCGCATCCGCCGCATCCAATAATTTAATTCTGGTGTGACCTTGAAAGCTAAAATTTGGTGCCAATTGAATGAAAATTACATGAAAAAATGTCACATTAGGTCACGTTTAAACATTTCAAGATTGGCCTTTGTCCCTATTTCGTTTTCGTTTTAAAAGATTAGTATAAAACTAATCCGCATTACAGAATTAACACCTCGGGTTAAATGTATTAAAGTTTTATCCAGCGAGTAAAACTCGTTAAACTGATTCAATTCAATCCTTTTGCGTTAATTCACCAAGAATTAAAACCCGGAAGCTGAAATTTGGTGTGAGCATTCATCCCATAGGTTTACAGAATTGTGCCAAATTTTAAAGAATTCTGCCTGGGGCATTATAGTTTGAATCCAATTGAAGCATAAAAAAGTGGCAAAAACTGCCAAAAAGCGAATTTTTGAAGATTGTCCAATATACAAAATATGTGTATCAATCGATAGCTTTCAGGATTTTGAACAACCTTGCTTCTTGGCGCAGTCGCGTTTTTGCCACATATTTCAAGTTATTTTCGAAAAACTAAATTTTATCGTTTGAAAGGACCACTGAATTGAGGCTTTCTACCACAGAAATGCTCACAGAAAATTTCAGCTTTCGGGGTCGCACTAGTTTTAAATCATTTGAATCGGCGGCCAAAATTTTTCATATTTTCGATGTCAAGTTAGGATAGGATTGCTCTCTAACTGTTAGGGTTAAAGCAAAGCTCATGTGTACGTTACCCAATATAGCTTCTCTCACTGTGCCAACGAACAGACGTTTTCATTGAACCAAGCAGCAAGGAGCAGTTTTTTAGTATTATAGTGAGTGTCATGAAAAGAGGGGGTCGGACCGGTTGTCGGGTACCTGGCGAGCTACTGAAAGACAGCCAAGTACCAACGATCAAGTATATTCTTGGCCACGCACATGGTGTATATACGTGCAGAAAATTAAACAGATCCAAGAAATTTGGGCACCCTAATTTTAGTCGCCCCCGTATGTAGGATCAAATAAAAATAACTTGATGACTTTTTAATCCGATGTGTGATTAAAGAAACAGGATTAGATTAAAATTTTAATCCTTGGCGCATTAATTAACTCAGTCGTATTGAATTTAATCTGTTTAACTAGTTTTACTCGTTGGATTAAATTTTAATCCGTTTAATCCGAGGTGTTAACTCTGTAATGCGTAATAGTTTTAAACTGATCTTTTTATTCCTGCTGGAGCAGCAATGTATAAATTGGAAACTTGTATGTTTAGCATAGTGTGAGTCATTTCTCCTTTCAGAAGCCCTATCTTCAACACAGGGCTAGCTTAGGTCAGACTTTTTTGCATTCGGATTATGCAAATTATATTTTAGAGCCTATTTAAGCAGCAGAATTGAGAGCATCGCACAGCCTCCGGCTGTTAGCAATCTAAACGGTTGCAGATTTTTGAGCACCAGTGTAGCTTGGGATCTACACAGCGGTGCATTAGGGACTTAGATAAGGACTAACTTGTCCTGGACATCACAAGTTCAGGCCGACATGGCAGGCACCTGCTGTCCTTGATGAAGGAAGTCAAGTGAAATTATAAACTAAGCCTGGAGCTTCCAACGCTTGCTTCCAACAAAACAAATTTCGCAATTGAGTGAAGAAAAGGTCTACAAAGGAATATTGGCCCTTTTGGGGCCTACTTGTTATTCTTTAACGAAATAGAACCAAGGGCAATTTTCTATTTTCTTCCCTTTTAGTAAAAAAGGAATTTGCAGTAAACTGTAAGAAAAAATGAAGAATGAAGAGAACCTAGCAAAAGGAGCTCTGAAATTCTGTACTTGAACTCAGTTAGTAATCAAATTCCAAATCAAAAGGACATCGAATACTAATTTCCTAGAAATAATAAAATCTAAGTAAAGAAAAAATGAAAACAAAGAAACGGACTTTAGGAGGACCGCCAGGAGCGGCCAGGGCGTTCCTAAGGATTTAGGAGAATCATTAGTAAGGAGAACTCTTTTGAAATGGGATACCCCTAAGTTCGCTCCTAAACATGACTTAGGAACGCTCGTAACCTTTGGAGCGTCTTTTGAAACGCCTCCCCTGGTTGCGCCGTAATTTAGTTTACGTAATTTCTAATCTAACAGTGTGTGTGTGTTTTTTAATTAGATTTTGCAACTATTCATTTGACATTTTGTAGGTTAAATTGTGCACAACTATTTCTGACATCAAACCTTTTCACGACGGTATTAATCTCAGCAAGTTGTAGGAAGTAGCAGAAAATAGCAATCAGCACTCAAATATTCAAAACTGAAATTTTCAGCAGTTTCTAATTCTTCTGGTAAGAATTTGAAATTCTTTGTTTTGGCGACACATCGGAAAGATTTCCCTGTTCCTCTTTGTTCAAAGGTGATTGTAGTAAGACTCTGATAATCTTTGAAAGAAAAACTCTTTGAATATAATGTTACCAAACCGTAATTTCATACTAATGCATTACTGTTGCTACTGATGACATATTTCTGTTAATAACTTAACATACCTGTGCCAGATACCATAAAGAAAATGCCCGAGGCAAAGCACAAAGAAGCAGCAAGATAAAATAGGGCACCCCATTCTTTTGGGCTAGCATGCTGGAACAATAAACAAAGAAGCATGGGATTAAAGTTCGTATAAATTAAGAGTTGTCGAGTAAAGGTCTTCGGTCACTACAGGCAACAAGAAACACAAGGACTCTCACATGCCAATGTATAGCAACCAAAAGTCAGGAAAAACTAAACCTAAAACCTTAGATTTGCCCTTTTAGGTTTGCCGAAATGAAGTAAAATTAACATGGGCGGGATTGTAAGACGACTAAGAATACACAAGTTTTTAGGGGAAGCTTTAGTTAGTTACAGGTAACTTTTAAAGGCGTAATTGAATAAAAGTCATACGTTTATAGATTCCTTAAATTGGTGGACCCTCGGTTGACAACTTTAGAATACTACCTGCTTTTTTTCGTTCTGCGGTCATTGGCATTTGTTAGTATAGATGTCAGATATGACGGATTTTTCCTGCTGCGCCTCGGCGCAGCAGGTCTACTATATTCGGTTTTTATAGAATTTTGCACACACGTAATGCATTTTATGTAGCTTCTATAAAATACACATGCAGCTCAGTATATTCTTCAGTAATTCATAATACAAATTTTATGCAAATTAGGCATCCGCAATGCTAGCAAAACTTTAACATGGACACGTTCTGTGAATTTCTATCGTTGATGTAAGAATGATAATAAATAGTAAGGCAAAATTGTAATACTGGAAATCATTTTTCTTTGGAAATCTTTCTTCGGGGAAATTTCTGCTCCTGTGTACATTTTATCTTTATGCTCCTATTGTACGGTTTGCAAATCCCATGTACGACTTATAAATAGTCCAGTAGTCGACTTTGCATTCTTTAAATTTAGTTTCAATGTGTTGGCTTTTACAACTGTTCTGAAAATCGCAGGCTTCTTCCTTACTCACGTTTTAGCAAGAATTTACTCTTTGGCATTTCAGGTTTGTGGTTTCCCGAACTAGGCATAGTAAAAATCTAGTCTGTTATGTCCACTACCTGTTATGTTATGTCCTGTTATGTCGGCTACCGACACCGTCCAATATATTTGATAAGTGTAGGGAATGATTAGAACCAGAACATTTTGAATCCGCTCGCAGCAGGTCTATTGTTGCCTTGGGGTAACAATTAGAAGAACTAGAAGATATTGTACGATACCAAACCAATTTTGCACATATCTGTTGCTTGTTTAAAGATTATACTGATAACCCGTAGTACTGAAGTTATAACATCTACTGCTCTTTCATTCTCTCTTGTTCAAGAATTCAAGAACTTCCTTCAAGAAAGAAACGTTCAACTAAGTTGACACAAAATTATGTTCTGTTCCAGCCCGTTACCGGTGAATCTTTCTCTCAAGCAACTCAACTCCGCTAGTTGCTAATTGTAGTTGGTGATGTGGAATTAAATCAGGGTCCGATCAATTTTCGAACTCTGAATAAGTCGGTCCTAAGGAAAGCCCTGGAATTGTTGAAAGAAGAAGACGAACATTTTCAACTGCCAAACTCAAAAGATGGCATCATCACGATTTTCGAGACAGGTAATGAAGAAGTTGTCAGCAGCAATCAATTCAGCAAAAAATTAGGCGACCGAGAAACAAAATCCATCAAAATCTAAACTACTCAAGCTCCCGGAATTCTACGATAGGAATCCCCGAATATGAATAAGCAAAGAACTACGGAATTTACAAAGTCAGCGACCACAAGCGCCTAAAGCAACTGCTACAAAATCAAACCCTTGGCGATAGAAAGGCAAGTATCGCCTTGAAGCAGATGCTGCAGTTAGTCCCAAAAAACGAAGACTTAGAATGCTGTTTATGGAAATTTTGCCAGAACATAAGACTAGTTCTGGCTTCTATCAGGGACCTTAACTTAGAAAAACTAGCAACCATTGCAAATACCATGTGGGATCAGACTAGTGCTACCTCAGTAATACTAAATGCAGTAATCAGTGCAGTAATACAGTATAGTACAGTAATCTAACAGTGCAGTAATCTAAACTGGATCTAGTAACGGCATTTTACCAATTTCCAAAGAAGATCAACAGAATACAGCGGTAACAGCACCGCTACTGTTCATCCATCGTCGAATGCCGTTTGGATTGACAAAAGCGTCCATACCTTTGAAAGGTTGATGGACGTAGCTTTTCAAGAAATGCCATTTGTCATTTGTCATTACATCGACGACGTCATGGTTTCCAGCAAAAGTCAAGAAGAACACTTACAGCATCTTAAGACTGTATTCAAAAAGCTAGACGAATTTGGACTCAAACTTAAACCAGCAAAGTGCTTGTTCTTTCAACCCAAAGTTCAATTTGTCGTCATGGAGTTAAGTTCTGAAGGCTTCAGGCCGAACTCTGCAAAGCTATCTAAAATAAAAAACTTTTAGATGTCTGACACTGTTAAAAGTCTGAAGACATTTCTAAGTATGACAGGATTTCACCATTGATTCATACCTCACTTCTCTCATCTAGCCGCACCTTTAACTGATTGAACAGGTACGCAATCCAGCAAAAACAGAAGACAGTATGGTCATGAAAGGCAGAAGAAGCGTTTTCAAAACTAAAATACGCCCTTCACAAGACAATTGCTCTGGTATATCCCATTTCAACAATATCACTATTATTGACTACAGATGCTAGTGTTTCAGCTACCGGAGCAGTGTTACAACAGACAGTGGTAACCAACCACTGGCGGTTTTCCTCAAGAAAGTTCACCGAATTGGAAAGCAAAAAACCTGCCTTTGACAGAGAACTTTTGGCGATTTTTCTAGATTTAAAACATTTTTCTTGGTTGTTACGTGTGACACTTACCATAAAATCTTAGCCAACGCGCTTGCCATGAAGAATCCCATGCCTCAACATACAACGTGGCTATCGTTCATATCAGGATTCAACTGCTGCATTACATAGCTGGGGGAAAAACATTGTCGCAGACGCCCTGTCTCGACCGGTCTGCGCGATCACAACGGTTTACGACGGCGAATTTGCAAGAGAGCACAGAGTGAAGATGAACTGTTACAAGCGTTTCTCAAAGAGACTAAACTACCGAAACAAAACATTGCTGTTTTGCAAAATTCTTCAATGCAAAACAAACTAGATTGCCCTGGCTTTATTCACTGTGAAGCCAGTGTACCCACATTAAGACCACTAGTTCCGCTGATGTATCGGAAATGGATTTTTGATGAAATTCATGGCCTAGCCCACCATTGTCCACGACTGACTGCTAAAATGGTTCAAGAAAGATTTTTCTGGCCAGGTGTACAAAGAGATGTAAGCTTATGCGCAAGAACCTGTACGCTCTGCTAAGCATCAAATGTAACGAGACTCACAAAGAGTCCAACTGGTACAATTCCCACAAATTCACGATTTGATATAATTCATGTGGATACAGTTGGACACTTCCGCCATGTAAAGGATACAAGTATTTGTTTTCAGCAATAGATAGGTTTAAGAGTTGGGTTGAAGCTGTTCCATTGTCGCCCACGAACACCGAATCTGTGGCTCTACCGTTATTGACCCACTGGATATCAAGGTTTGGTATTCCAACTACATTCATTTCTGACAGGGAACCACCGTTTGAATCATCTCTTTGGTCATCGCTAATGGTGCCACGGGTGAGGAATGAAAGGCGCTAAAAGCTTGTATATTCTTAGTCGTCTTACATCACGCTCTTCGAGGAAGAAGGAACCTTTAGGCAAGCTTCAGCAAAGCTAACCAATTGTTTTCTTTTAGGTTTACGTAGTTCATTTTGTCTTTCAAATAGGAATTCTTTAACCAGTTGGTTGGCGCGTTGAACCTGAGAATGTTTCTTTGATATCAAGACTTCGGAGTACTTTTGAACGTTGTGCGGTTCAACCCGTGCCAAAGTTTTCTTTAGGAAAACCTTACTGGAACCGATGACTTGGGATGCCTTACTGTTTGAATGTCAGGAGGAGCTTCTGGCTGGCCACCAAGGATAACCAAAAGCAGGGATCACCCCTTTTTGCTTACAACGGATTTTATATCTGTGCATTCAGCCTACAGCCATATAAGTTATAAGGAAAATATGGCGGCACCGCAAAACAATCGATAAAAGAAAAATAGTTCTGCAATTATAAAGTTGCTGGGATCCTTTCATAATGCTTACCTTATCTACGATCGCTGCAACTATGTAAGGTGCTGCTGCAACCCAAGCGCTGGCAGCTGTATTCGATAAGCCCGTAATGGCTCCTGTGTAAGTTGGTGCAATGCTGACCATGCTTGCCAACAGACCTGAAATAACAAAACATGACGAAACAAAAATCACAAAGAGCCACTCCCTACACTCCCGTTGAAAGACTCCCTAAATGCTCAATGATCACAAGCGTAGCGGAAGTCAAATTGCATGATATTTCTCGAATTTTCAGAATTTTGAATTTCGACCCTAATATGAAAATGCCGTAAAAATATTACCGGGCGAATTAAAGCCGGCAAAAGCGAAAGCAATGCACACAAGAGCAACTGCGAGATTCCTTTGGTCGCAACTAAGCAGCGTTACAGGAATAAAGAACGCTCCCAAACCGAACATGCCTAAAACAATTGAAATAAAACCGAATCAAATATTTGAATAATACTGTTGCAATGGGTTTGAGTAGTATATTAAGAGTACTATGAAAGAATATTTAAGCGGTGTGCACCAACATGTGGGTTTAACAAGCAATGTTTTATTTTGCAACGCGATTTTACACGCTCTGCTTACAGAAGGTATTAAATAATTTGCAAATAATTTCATCCGACAAATGAAGGCGCGTTTTGTTCTTCCGTACCAGATCAGCAATCACACCACAAAACTGTCTCGAAACAAATTGGCATAATGTGGGAAGAGCTGAATCCAAAAGATTCTGAAAATAAAATGCTTGCTTAGAATAAAATTTGAAATATTAATTCGAGTACATTTCATAGATTAGACAAGTTCTGCACGAATTTAGAAACCTAAATAGAGTTAAAATGGAATTGAAAATTTAGAATTTCAATATGCATAACTGACTTCATATCTGCACTGATAAGGAGGAACTTGTGCTGTCTGTGGTTACTTTCCAGAAAGCATTTCTAGTAAAGAATTTGTTAACATCTAATGTGAAAAGCAGTACCTGAAATAATTTCAAACAACTCTGGCAAACTTATACAGGTGATATTCATGCATTCATACCGACTCCAGAGATATGTGCAAAACTTCTTTCCAGTAAGTAGGCAGGAACATTTTCATTGTATTGATAATAAAGGTATACGCCATAAACGTTGTGACTACCGCCCACAATGGTAGAGAAACCAAAGCTTTTCTTAGTGGCATTTGTTGTATTGTTTTCTGAAATGTTTTCTGTTCATGAATCAATTCACTGACAACAACCAGGACGTCGCTGACATGTTCGTTGAAATGTCATTTACATTTACACACGGAAAACAGTGTTTATATTAAGGTGAAAACCAAACTAAATTACATTGAGATTGCGCTTAAAGAGCACGACCATCAAGCGTGTTCTTATTGTGTAGTTAGCGGCAGATCTTACTGGAGGCTTGTCAAAACTTGCCAAAGTGCGTGATTGCTTAAGGTGGTGATTCCCTTTGGTCACATAAAGTTTGCACCATTATTACTCATTCATTACTTGGAGTTAACAAGCCATTTTTATATCAAAATGCAGCGTTACATTTGCTCTTTCTAATGAATACAACAAAACTAACTTTAGTTCTTGGAAATTATTTTACTGCATTTTCGAAGTAATTTAATTTTCCAGATTTTTTGCAGACTAAAGTAATTTTTTTCGTGAGGCATCGGCCACGTCATTCGATTCCTCTATCAAATAGCTGGGGACCCTTTTTTAGTTATTATGAAACCGCTCTTCGTTGTAAAGAAATTAGAAGAAATGTATGCGCAACCGGGATTTTGCCTAGTTTTCCCAACTTTGGCAAGCGACAACTTTAGCTAGAAAGCAGCAATCGGGGCAACTAAAAAATCGTTCCTGGGTATATTTGTGAAGAGCACATTTGTTCAGTAGCAGCCCTCCAGCTTGCATGGTGAATGCTCCACAATCTTTGGAAAAAATTGGTCGTGTTTTTGCAAAAACTACATTTTTTAGGATAACAGCTCACATGATAGGAGTTGGAAGATCATCATGTCTCGGATAATCGGCCTCGAAGAGACCTTACAATGGACACCCGTAGTTTAATTTTACGGCTTACGTTGCGCAGGAAATGGCGGATTATTTGATTTCTGTAAAAATGACGAGTTGTCAACGCCAAAATAGGAAACTCGACTATATCTCACGATAGCGAAAAGCTAGAAAGGTACTTCAAAAAGCAAAAATGTAGAGCTCAACAAGATCTTTCGAATGAATATAAGCATAGCTATGCAGCTGCTGTCTATTTGTAAAAAATCGGTAAAAACTGCCCTGAACGGAAACGTAGAATTTTTGAAGCGAGATTGCGCGGAGGGTGTTAGAATGCTAAAAAAACTTATTTTGGAAAGTTTCATCAAATTTCATCTTGCTTTGAACCGTCAATCAACAATATGTGCCCAAAAGGAATCACCACCTTAAGACGGACTAGTAACTAACTTTAGTAGATTCTAAAGAAGCAAGTTCTATGAGAACTCAGATTAAACTCAGTTGCTTCGAGTTCGCATGGAAAGGATCTTCCCCTTGTGTTTAGGGAGGGAAATGTCCCGACCCACGTCGTCTACAAAATAGGTTGCATTGTGCTAAGCTGTAACGTACACAAAACCTTGTAAGCGCTTAATGTGAGATCATGTATATGTGGCTGCTTGCTTGTGGAGAGTATACGCAAGTTTTGATAAGTTGCAGAAAATTATAGTTAGTACATTACATTGAGTATACTGACGATGATTTGGTATTCCCAAACATCTTGCAGACAAAAGAAAACTACCTTGTGCTTTTTCGGAACAGAACCAAGTATGTACTCTTTTTCTGTCTGAGATATAAAATGGTGAGTTGCAGGACTTGCGCTGCTCAATAAGGCCCACAATATACACCATATGCCACCGATAATGCCTAAAAGGCAGAGCATACTTGATTGAAGAGTTGTTACTTAAAGTTGTCTAACCTGATTCCAAATATAAATATCAAACGATTTAATTTAAAGGATGTATATAAAGATCCGCGTTACCAGAAATATAGAATACAGACGGCCAGCCGCCACTGAAGCCATTTTTGCAAAGATATCCGAACAGTGGCATTGCTATTACAAAGCTCAGCTGATTACCTTAAACAAAAACAGATACAACAGTTTGATAGCGGGATGACGACAAAGATAAAGATCATGATAATATTATCGTAGGATAATATGAAGGTATGTAAATAGAGCAGATGCATAAGAACTTGAACAGGTGAAAATGAGTAAATTGATAAAAAACTGTAATTGATCGCTCGATAACGATAACACAAAACTTTATTAAGACAAAAACTACGACAAAATAAAAGTGCTTACCACATGTTGTAAGCGCAATAAACATGCTCTTTTCAGGAGCAGGTGCCCATCGGGAATTTACAATTTGTATGCCAGGCCATCGAATCGCCTATAAGTATATGTCCCACACGAAACGTGAATTTTATTCGCGTGATAAAAACGAGAATGGGAAATTCTACCACTTTGTTGTCGTGGGTCGCAGTGACACTCATGTAAATTAAATTGGTACTCGAACTCCGACAAAGCTTTTTTATACTGCTCCTGCGTAGCTCAGTTGGAAGAGCTTTTGTTTGGTGCGCAACAAAATGAGGGTCAATTTTTTTCAGACAGTGATTCTTCGTTTACAATCAGCAACTTCTTCGTTGCTTATTATTTACAATATACAACTACTGCAGTTCTGAAAAATATCATACTATTACTCACTGTAAGTAATCTAAAACCAAGTTCTTAATAATCTACAAGCACATTATTGTGACACCTTTCTTGTATACATATAATTAATTGATATATAGATCACCTGCACAATGCCAATAATCAGTCGAATGGCTATTACATAGCCATATCCATTTTGAGCTGCAATAGGAATGAGAAACGTTAGAATAACGCTGATTGCTACAGCGATAAATAGAGGCCATTTTGGTCCAAATTTATCCACAAGGATTCCAGCAGGAATGGCCATTACCGCCGTGCCGATGAACAGTGCAGCAAAAATGTGGGCTTGAATCCAGCGATCCCAGACAAAGCTACCCTAAAACAAATTAATGGATTTGATACAGATGACAGTACTGAATAATGAAATGTGTTGCGACGAGGAGCGGTTTAACGCCAAGTTCCCATAAACAATTTGCTCTTTCAAACAGTCACTTATGGAGGGCATAATCATAGTCAATAAATGTATATTGATTCGATACCACATCTTCCAAAGTCTACAATTATTTACAGTTTATATTTTACGTTATAATCAGAATCCTCAGTGCCATTGTTGGGAACGACACATGAACCAGTGTTGACAGCTGCATTGTCATCTCTTCCTTCGATGGCTGTGGTATTTACCATACACACCATGGCCATGTTCATATTCACTGTTAGCAGCTAAAAACAGTTAAAGCAATTAAGAAGCAATTAACAAATCAACATTTTCAGAAACCTTTCGTAAACTGCTCAAAACTAATTGTGACCTTCTTAGTTATGTGTAAGAGCGGACAAAACGTCATATGCTGAACCAAAAGCAGTATCTGGTCGTTTCGACATGGTTCACACGAGCTGAATCTAATCCGAATAGGAATATTCCTGCCATAACAACTTTTGCACAATATACATATAGTCGAACATAAAGGTTATTACAGTTGTTTCCAGTCGAGTTTTCCATCATTAGAAAAGTTGCAATTTATTCACCATATGTGGTACTTAAGGCTGATAAAACCTGCAACTTAGCAAAATATGCCTAACACCAGACATAGCTTGTATTACCTGACAAACTACCAGACCAAAACAAGTCAGCAGACCCATCATGAATCGAACAGAGATCAGTACTTTGGTCCATTTCAGTACGGACATAATAAGTCAAGGTACCCTTAAACTACACACACGGATAAAATAATCTCAGGCATTAAGCGTTACCAATTTACGAATCAAAATCAATATTGTAGAATTTCTAAGGTTAGATGGTTGGCCTATTCATGGCATGGCAGCTGTTAAACTCAAGATCGCGAAGTTGTTTTGCGTTTCGAGGCTGATAGCCTTTATTTGGCCGCGTTTCCCTTGCATACATAATGCATACACTCTACTTGCATGCAAAATTATTGCTTTTAAAAGTTATAAATTGAGCCACATATCGTTAAAATCTCTGCCTACATCTTCAGCGTTGTTTAATGGATACGAGGAGATACGACCGCGCGCTTGCAGCGAGTGGCTGCACTAAAGTTACTTTAGAATTATTTCACTAATTTTGTTTTTTGTTTCAGATAATCATCAATGGATATGGAGAATAATGGCTTGTTGGGTCTCTGTATTTCACTGGATTACAAAATAGGATATCAATATACAGCATTGGGGCTCTGTAAGCCTGCTGCAACGGATCACAATGGATCTGTATCCAAAGGAAAGCAAAGAGCCTCTCCTTCCAAAGAAAGATAAGTTCCCTTAAATTTAGGAATTTTCCAGCGAGTCTGGAAAGTATTATTTAGTTACATTCATTAATTAATTAATCATGAATACAATAATTTCATTTCTTTCAAGTTTCGGTTTGTTTAGGTGCAGCGATAGGCATGGGGGTGGAAAACTTCTAGGAATCTAGGCCCTTCTCAAAAAATTTTATATCAAACAAGTGGACTTTTCTTCTTTCCTATCTTCAGACTCGGCTCTAACCCCTCGAACCTTGCTTCTGCAGCCTCTTTTTTTGTCCCCAGGCTTTCCGACTAGGCTTACCTTTTTACCTTTACCTTTTTAGTCACTTGAGGTATGCGGGGGGCAAACGGTGTTGCTGACAGTCAACGTCGTTTGCCTTGGGTGTGACTGCGGCCACTGGCCAATAACCGTACACCGACTTGACTTGGGGATCACATTTTCTATCCCTGGTCTTCGCTTCTCCGCTTCTTGTCCACTTTCTAAGGACTGTGGAGAGCAACACAATATAGGCCTCATGTAGTGCCTTGGTGGTGGATGATTCCGTAGCAAAAGATAAGACTATGAGCAATCTTCGGCCAGAACTACATGCTCCATGCGGATGCAAAGCTCCAATTAACCCAATTTGTGTATCTTTCAAAGCTCTTTAAGTTCAGGTTGCCTATGTTTGTGGTGTAGTATTCTGGTACCAATTTTGATTACACCTGCAAGATAACATCGCAATTTGTTCCGTGACGGCGGTGGTTAAGTTGTTCAACTGAGGATTCGATAGTTCGAAATTCGAATCCCCGCTGTCACAAGGCTTTCATTAATGGAAGCACCACTCACCCTTGCGCAATGGACTAAGCTCATATGGGTTCGGGGATGAGTGAGCCACAATTTTCGAATTTAAAAAATCATATGATAAAAGCTGGAGATTTATGTTTGAAAGCAACTTGTGGAGCACTTATTGGTCACTAAAATGAGCATTGTCGCCGGGCTCGGGCATAACTCTCTAGGGTTTTAGAACTTCAAAGGTTCGTTTCACAGTGCGTATATTTAGGTTATGAAGCACGGGTTTTTACAAAAATGTTATCATCATATCGGATGTATTTTCTTAAAGTTTGAAGAAAATAGCCCCATAATGTGACATGCGCACATGTGTACGCGCGCATATGCACTTAGTGGGGCACGATCTTAAGGTGCTTTTTCAAGTATTTTCACCAAATTTTGAAGGACTGTAATTTAGTCAATTCTTGGAATTCAACGATGATTATTACGTCATTTTAAAGCATATTAAAGTTTGCTACAACTAGGCAAAGTGTAGCTGCTTCAATTCAACTTTGCGACTTGGACATGCGGTACAAAAAATTTTTAAACATGGATTTCTCGAAGTGTGAAAAAAGCTAATGATTATTTGATTAACAGGCTAGTGCTGTTGAAGCTGTTTAAATCCTCCAATATATTTATATTTTATTTTTATTTTTTCGAAGAATTGTCAGTTTTGGACCTCGAACATCAATTTCAGATGTATCTCTTAAACCGTAAGGAATCGAAAAATACTGTCAAGCGCAAAGTTGTAGGTCTTGACGAGAACATTCGACTGACTATAAATCTGTCGGTGCAGAGTGACCATACTAAACGTTCTGGTGAATGAAACTAATTTTCCTTAAACTTAAATTTTCACGCAGCGACTATTTTAAAATATTTCCCAGACTGAATGATGCTATGTGCACAATTTAAACTCATTTGAACACAATTTCAACTCAATTTTAATAAATTCGAACGATTAATCGCTTTTAAAGCCAAAAATATGCGACCCCGAAACAGCACTTTCAGAAGAAGAAAGCTTGGCAATGTAAAGTTATTACTGTCCGTCCACCTTAACGCCTTACGTAAGGTGGTGATTCCTTTTGGAAATATAAATGTTGAACCATTATTACTCATTCATTGTATACTTGATTGGAGGCTGGAGCATCTTTCTGCCAAAATATACCTTAACATTCCGTCTTTTAATTGCATACCCTAAAACGAATCATGCCTTTCTAGAATTTTTAACAAATCTTAGCAGTGCAACTGTCCAGATTTTTTGTAGACTGAAATAATTCTTCAGACATCTGTTAATTATTGCATACCACTGTCAAATAGCTGAGAAGCCTTAGAGTCATTTCGGCGTTATTCTTCGTTGTGGAGAAATTAACTAAAATATATGCGTATTAACCTGGACTTGCCTACTTTTCCTAAATTTGGCAAGCAACAACTTTAGCTACATAGTAAGCAGCCGTAAGCAGCAACCAAAAAAGGGTCCTCCTGCGGGTATTTTTGTGTAGAACACAATAGCAACTCTTCCGTTTGCATAGTAAATACTTCATAAACCGCTCCAAAAATTGGTAGTGTTTAACTTAACTTTAACTTAACTTTAACTTTTCGTTAGCTCAGTATAAGCTTACATCTTAAGCTTATATCTTTAGCTTATACTGAGCTAACGAAAAGCTGAATCGAAAAACGGACTTTAGATTCGTGTTCTACGACCCCGAAAACCCCTATATACATCTTTTCAGCAAAATCGAAGACAAAAAATTTTTCGGTTTCCCTTGGTCCCACCTTAGAAATCGAAAAAAATCGAATTTCGCGAAATCGAAAAATTTCGCGATATTTGAACTCAGCGTGGTTGAAAACATACACACACCAAATTTTAGCTCATTTGGTCAAGTTTTAAAGATTATGAGTGGTGGGGGGTACTCGAGATAAGACCCTACATTTTATTAAGCTTTGGGATAGCAGTTGAGAAATGACCATCCCTCCGATAGGCCTTTGTCTATGTGAGACATTTAAATCGACAGACACCGGAGACACATTTTGTTTAATTTCAAGCTTGCGTATCTCAAAAATATTTGATTTCTGCAAAATAAGTTTTTGAAGATACAGTTGGTGATATCTCACCACGATAAGGAAACGCTAGAAAGATACTTTCAAAAGCACAAATTTAGAGCTCAAAGAAATCTATCGAACAGAATATATGTAGTCAATACTATGCAGCAGCTGCCCAAGTGCGAAAAACTGGTAAAACTGCCTTGATCAGCAGAAATATCGCCTCTTAGGCGCGATTACGCGGAATGGGTTTAAACAATAAAAGATCTTAGTTTGGAAAGTTTCGTTAAGTTTCCTCATCATTTGAGCCGCCAACCAACAATATGGGGCGAAAAGAAATCACCACCTTAACTAAAAGGTTTGAATAAATGTTGATTTCGGAAGCGACTATTTTCTCAAAATGTCGTAGTATCTATGTTTACACGGTGTGAATTCACTTCCAAGCCCCATATACATCAGCTGGTAAAACCGATGACAGTCAAAGATTTAGTCTGCAAATCATTCTGATAACTGCACTCCTGCTATAAGTCAGTGGTTATTTGAAATGAGTGCCATGATAATGAATTCGCTTTCAAGAAAAATTAAAAGAATAAAAAGGAATATTTACTTCGTAACAAAACAGCACAAACGGCAATAAAACCCCTTTATAAAAACTGTCATACAATATTTCGAATCCAAAACAACAAGAGTCGGAATACAAGCAAAACTTTTAGGACTCCAGACATTTGTTTTTGGGGTAAAAACTACAAATCAACTTTACGTTCACGCACAGTATTTGGTTAAAACTTTTTTCAGATTAGACAACCCAACTAAATAAACATCCAAGGTTACAGATTACTGATAAAAAGACATTTGCATTTTTCGTAACAATGCTGTACAGCTGCCTATATTACAAAACAAAAAACATAATACTAACAATAAATACAAAAACTATCTACATCACAGCCGAAACAGCATGAAACGAAAATCGAGAATAAAGTTCGATAAATCAAAAGTTTCACAGAGCTACGTCAACTGGCTTGGCCTAGTTCTTCGTGCAGTCGCATTCAGGCAATAGGTCTCAGAAACTTGACCTTGGTTATGCAGGCTATGCTATGGTAGAGTGATATGCATTCTTCGGCACAGATCTAAAACATGAAAAATAAAATAAGGAATTAAAAATATAGTAAAAACACGCTTCAACTCTCCCCCACTTTTCCGAACCAACTCTAAATTGTATCCAGAACTACGAGTATAAACAGTTTATAAAATTTATGTTGGACAAGTTGCTTCATTGTTGCTTAATAGTATATAACATTCCGATTTAGTTAACCTTAAAGCATCACTGTTATGTGCTAGTTAATAAATGATGGCAAAACAAGGTTTATGATCTGCAGAAACAATAACTGCTGCTTTCTCTGCATTTTCGGAAAATGCTAACTAATTTGACAGCCTCACCTTCTCATAAACTCTTGGTTTTTGAATGGGCCCAAAGACAGACTGAGGGATTTGAATTTCTTTGATATCATCAGGGATGATGTTCTTCAGTCCCACAATCGTTGCAGTAACCTCTTCCAAACCTAAACACATAAATGCATGGACACTTAAACTAAACGGCGTCAACATGGAACTGCCATTGCAATTCGATAATTGCAATGTTGTTAGTTTCAAAAAATAGTTTGATATTAGGAGCAAATAGTGACAAACGTTATGAGCAATCACATGTAAGTGTGCTTGATAAGGCAGTAACTTTCAATGCAGACGTTGGTATTTTGAACGACCACTGCCTGCCAGTGGCGAAAATGTCCGAATTTCTTCTAAATAACCACATAATCGACTTTTTAGCAATTTTTCATTTACAGATTAAATCTAAACATTTTAAATTTTATTTTAATAAAAATTTAGGTTTTCTAAAGCTAACCTTTCGATCCCTTAACAGGTTCACAGCTATCGATGTGAGTGACAGACGAAATGAGATCTCCACGGTTAACTCTGTTCAAGTTGACGGATTCTTGGATATGCCATTGGACGATTTCGCCGAAATCCAGCATCAAATTAGCCAATGATCCTGTGACAACTGTTGGACCAGAGGCCAATAAATCTTCCCATCGATACTAAAAACAATAGTGGTTACTTCTTTAAAATTAAAATGTGCTAGCGACGACATCCAAACTGATATTGATAATATTGATTTAGATAATAATAAATGGATAGAAAATCAGAAAATTGAATCACTGATTCGTGATCATTAATCTCCAGTTTTTGTAGGTGATATTTTTACCTAACAAATGTGTAGGCAGCTCAAAGCAATTATTGCCAATGAAAATAAAAGTTCAGAAATCTTATGTCTTCAAAAAATCTCAATAACCAAATTTCATGCCATGATTAAAAAAGAAACATATGATTTATACCTGAACATGATTTGTGTGATGAGAGTTGACGACCTTCAGGAGAGTGAATAGTGGTCCAAATTCGAAGGCATCATAAACTTTAACCATTCTATGAGAATATACCTGAAATAGGAACGTTGCAATAATAAATGTTAAATACCAGCTACTTTGTGACTTTCGACTTTGGCAAACGTTGATTCATTTTGTTCATAGTATTTAATAAATCAAAAATGGTGTAATTTGATAGGATATAACCGAATTTACGACAGCTATTAATTCACAAACTTTTTGCACTTTTTCTTGTTATTATTTCGCTTTATACGAAAAATACATGCTTTGAGATTTGTGTATATACTAAATACTAGGATGCCGTGATAAAAATGTTCACTGTTGGTCCAAGCCAAGCTAACATTCTAAGACAAAAGATGATAAGATTATCTTACTTCGCCCTGTATCAGCGGCTGATTTTTGATCAATAGCTCGGGCTTGATACTTTTCACGACAGATTCTTGAAAGCTGGATGTTGACGGAAGATTCAAATTGTTGCACTGAAATAATAAAATAATTGCAGTAAAATATTGAAGAATAGAATTTACAAACTATAAGAACTTATGATCTTTAGAACGGCACACGAATAATACTAAACGTTTAAATAACTCCAGCTTCAGTGCACTGCTACAAAGAACAATAGAATAATTACAAATGATCGCAAAGGATAGAAATGAGCAATTTTCTTACAGTTTCAGAGCTGTCAGGAAAAGATCCTTCAGGGAACATCGTTTTCTTTAGTAGGGAAAACACAATCTTCCCATCGGAAACGCGCTTCAGCAGATGTCGAGTGGAGGCTACATCGTGCTTGCCTTCTAAAACAAAAAATCAAAAAATAAAATAAGAATTTTATAGAAACATTTATGAATCAAGACAAATAATCTGAGTCCCAGTGGATAGAAAAACGTTTCTGCTTCCACTTTTCCGATTTTAGTTCCAGATTTATTAAATGGTTTAAACCACAACTACTACTGTTGACAGATTTTTCAAGATCTAGAAATCGAAAATCTAAAAAATCAAAAATCAAAATTAATATTAAAATAGACATTAACCTTTTCTCTTGACTTCCTCAATGATCGTTTCTCCAGCCAGGGTGTCGCCGTAGTAGACTGATTCCAGCTGGCGAGCATCATAAATTCCCAAATGGGCCGTGGCGGGATCAGTAACCCTAAAACAACAATCAAATATAAACATAAAATATCTGAGAAATAAACAAATAAATAAACGTAAACTAACACATAAAATATTTTGCAAATAAACAAATTCAAATGAACAGAACAACTAATAACTTAAACTAACGTAACGTAATAGCACCAGTATGTGTAACGCAAAGGTTCAAAGCATATGCATAAGTTTAGGTTAACCTTATGTAACACCAGTTCGTTTTAAAAACTGAACTTACTTGATTACAGAGTAAGCTATAGCAAGATTCATTAGGAGATTGTAGGGGACCAGAACATCATCAAATCCTTGGGCTCTGGTAAATGGACTGCTGGAGTTCATCTTTGAAACGGAGCAAAAGGTCGAATCCCAGATTCCACGGAGACCTTCGGACAGAGTTATCTGAAGTTAACATTTTACTCTGGCTAAATACTTTTACGGAGCATTAAATTATCAATGACTGAATGGAGACAGTGTTCTATTTCCTTATGTTTAGCATATAAGTACCTCTACTACGATGCAAAATTACTGAGCAATCATAAGAGCCTCGTTTTCAATTTGAAAACTCATTATTACGTTAATTACTTACATTAATTTCTAAAATTGAGCAGAAGCGAGAAGGACCAAAGATGACTCAAAAAATTAGTAAATCAGGGGCGTTACCTCAAATGGGCTTGTGATCTTAGTGCCCACAGGGTAGTCTTGGGTTGTTGCCAGACTGGCAGGGAATCGGGCAGTTGGTGCCACGGGCTGGGGAGCTGGCTTTCGCTTATCATCGTGCTCCTGACGGACCTTTTCAACTCCCAGAAGTCGTTCGCACCATTTGATGGTTGGAGGACCTAAAATGAGAAATAGATCAGATATCTTCCTAATCAGGAGGACTGCAGGAACTTTATTAATTTAGATAAATACTTAGCTCTTAACTACGGATTAATTAAGTTTTAACTAACAAGACGAAAGAATATATTTAGAATATAATAGTTACATATGGTGAATCTGTAGCGAAGATGGAATAGCAGTAAGAAAAAGAAGAAAGTCATGTAAGAAAAACTCGGACCTCCAGTGGGATTCAAACAAAAGACGTCTTGCGTACTAGGCGAACGCTCAGCCAGCTAGTGCTACAGAAGCACAGTCGAATCAAGTTATGTCTGACTTCGTATGTCCAGACTAAGAAAACGAAACTGACTGACAATATTAAGTCGATTTGGCTCTGCCATAATGGAAAATAATTTCATAATGATAATTAATTATTAGATAATTATTTAATTTTCACATAAATAATACCCACCGCTCATGAGACGACTCTCTCGCTCGGACGGACGGAAGGTACAAATTCCCTTTTCTTTGCTGGCCAAAAAGTTGTGAACATTTTTCAACTTCTTGAAGGTAGGTCGGAAATTTTTGTTTGTCAATGTGACTTGAGTCGGAGTCAGGGCAAATCGTCCGCTGAATCCGCTTTCATAGGCAATCCTGCAGTCCTTTTCGAAGACACTGTGCGAATCAATGGCGCAGTCTGGACCATAGATTGCTCCGATATTGGCAGATCGAGCTGCCACAACGATCTAAAAGAAAAATTAAATCTATATTAAAATTTCAAATACGAGTTAAAAAGATGAGAGGACCTTGAATACGACAAAAAAAATTTGTCTCGTCTATGTGAATCTATAATTTCAGAATCTTTCTGCCAATTATTGTATGTGACTAAAGTTCGATACTTTGACTGACCATTACATTATAAACTATTACAATAAATTTGTTAAATTAACTTTATTAATTTATAAGCATCTATAAGCCTTCACAAACTTTTTGGTCTTTTCAATCTCTGACCTTGTTAATATTAATGTTTAGTAAGATCTAAACCTTCTATTAATTATCTATTATCTCTGACCGTTAATGCGAATAGACAATAAAATCTGAATTTTACTAACTAAAGGTTAATATAAAATCTGAAATTGAATTTAAATTTTGCATACATTATCAGCCGCCCACATGATTGATCTTGACCAAGGATAATGGGCGAATGAGTCATCCATCAGATCGTAAGTGCCCATTACAAGAGCTGCGTTCCGATTGCAACCGTTCGCAATCTCAAATGCTTTGCCTAGAATAATTTAATATATTTAGTCTAACGTAAATCTTGGCCGATTTTCTTCGTTCTTGTGTCATTCTGTGTGTTTTCGGATAGGAAAAGATTGCTGATATGTAAAATCACAGTTGATTGAAAATACAAAACGCTGTATGTACATTTAATTAAGAATATATGTACAACACTACAGAAAAGCACCACCACTAGTGTTTTAGAACGGCCGGGAAGCCGGCGGCCGGCGGCTTTTGAGCTGGCGGCCGGCCCGGCTGAGTGTCTGGCCGTTTGGCCGCCGGCCGGCCGTTGGCCGTCCGGCCGTTCAGCCGTTGGCCGGCGGCTGGCCGCCGGCTTAACACAAATATTTATAGTTAACACAACAATTTGAGCAGAGCAGCAAATGTTTACAAAACAAAACCAACGCTGAATATGAACTTTTCCCAAATATATAAACTAAAAGCCGATTCCATTGCCTTTGTAATGCATACCTAATATAAATATTTTGCACCTTTCTAGCTCAGATTGCCTTCAAACACTGAAGAATACGCCTGGCTAGCCGCCGGCCAGCCGGCGACCGGCCGGCCGGTGGCCGCCGGCCGAGAACGGCCAACGGTCGGCCGGCCGTCTGTTGGCCGGCGGCCAGCCAGTGGCATTTTTTAGGCGGCCGGTGGCCGGCCGCCGGCCGGTTGAATCCGGCCGTTCTAAAACACTAACCACCACCAGTTTTCTGTATGGAAGATATTACTAAAAGTATTAAGGTATCATTTTCATTTTCAATGTACAATTTTTTGTCTGGTAATATGTTTTTGAGCGTTCATTGATGATTTTTCCTACAAATGCAGGTACAACGTAAAGAGTAACATGTGCAGCTTACTTGCACTTCTGGCTGTTTCTATGTTCGGCAAAAGGCGGAAGTGTCCCTTTTCAACTCCCAGTTTGGATTCCATTTTGGTCAGCAACCAATCCACCTCCTTCAATTCTTCCGCATCCTCAACCTATAAAACATAAACGTTATTGGCAATTTAATTATTTAGTTAATTTAATTAATCCATTTAGCCCGTGACTCTACTTCTGCAACGCGGACTGGTTCTTTTTTAATCCAATCTTAAGGGAAATTGAACCTTAGAGTAAACATTGCCTATTGCTTGGAACACGTGATAATGTGTTGTAAGATATTTTTGTTGCGATAACTGATAAACGTTTTATATCACTGTGATCAAAGGCGACATGCGACATATGACTGAGGCGACTTTCTGCGGCTTACTTTAGTTAGGATGAATCCACGCAGAAGCGGGTGTGCCAGAACTTCGATATCTTTAAACCAACAGTCGGAGCCACCATTGGAGGATTCACGGATTGGATTTATTCGAACGACCAGTTGGCAATGGTTCTGGAAAACAGTAAATAACAACAAGTAGTAATCAAATAGAAAATAATAACAATAATATATATAATGAAAATTATAATCAAAATATTGATAAAAGTAATAACAAAATAAAGCTGCTGGTTGATTTACCAGGGAAACTTTTCACGGAAACATTAACTGTTTTGGTTAAAACTAATATATGTTAAAGCTGTTAAAACTAATGAGATTTAATTCAATTTGGTATTGTAAGTATTAGACCGCTTCTCTCAGATCTGTGCATTTGTAAGCTCTAATTTTATAAACATAAGAGCCAAAGCTTGTATTGCTTAAGGTGGTGGTGTCCTTTTTTGCAGTGCTTTTGTCGTGGTTTTTTTGAAACGCTATAACTTTCGCAATTCTGAGAGTCGGAAAGAGCTTTATACATCGTTTTAAAGCTTAGAATCTGCAGATTCACATCAGCTTATGAAACCAGCAAAATCAGCACAAAACTAGCAAAAATGTTCTGACATGCTGACATCTGACAGGCTAAATATAGACGAAAAATCTTTGAACATGCATTTCTCAAAACTGTAGAATCGGCCAAAATTTTTTCTTGTGCCATGGTATGAAGGACATATGGGCCGAGGGACATTTTTTTGGATTTGGCTCAACAAGCCTCAATACTCCAGAAAATCCGGCAAACATGTGATGACACGAAATTTCGCAACTTTGTATTCAGTTTTCTCGCAACTGGAGACGTTTTAACTCAAACCCAGAAAAAAGTCCCTCCGCAATAGTGCGAATTTTCATTCTGGCAAAGATCACGCGAATCCATTGGGTAGTTTTTGAGAAATTGCTGTTTAAAACAAAATAACCGCAGTTTTTGCCAAAATGGTTTTTCGGCCAAATCTCAAGCTTAAAGCAACGAATCCCAGCTAATAGGCACTGATAAAATGGGCAATTTGACCGCGTATTGATTGAGTATAAATAACCGAAAATTGTTCGTAGCATTTAGCAGTTATTTTGAAAAAACTGATTTTTTCGAAAATGGCCGTTTTTTGACCCCCAAAAATTGTTTTTGGCTTATACTGACTTAACCCTGAGAGATAGCTCAAAGGTTGTAAAAGCAAAAATGTTCGTTTTTGTACCCTCTTTCCATCCATAACAACCAATCTGAAGTATCGATTACCTACTGAGAGTATTATGCCAAAAATCGAAAATTTCGCATCTTTTCACCTAAAAATGCGGCACTGGTCCGAGAATGTTAAAGAGCACCAAAATAGCATATTTGGAAAGTTTCATCTACTTTCATAAAGAATTGAATCCTGTAGGGTCAAATTTACACAAAAGGAAACCACCACCTTAAGACATCTTAGATCATCAATCTCAATCAATCATCAAAGCTTAAAAATAGCTGAAATCCAGACCGGAAAGAGGATCTATTTCTTTAAATTTGTTTATTTACGGCATTTAGCCCAAATCCTGCTAGAATTTTAGATTTAATTTTACCCCCATCTGAGGTATGGCTTCTTTCAGCATAAGTCTGTGGTCATTCTTCTTGGCCATTGGTACCGAGTCCTCGATGTCCAACACGAAGACATCGGCACCGATTGCCTGGATCTTTTCCGGCTGGGGAATCGGTTTCTTGGCGAAGAAGATGCTGCGCATCAGGGAAAATTCCTGCTGTAGCATTCGGCCTGTGATACGCTAAAACAGAGTACTAGATAAGACTACCAAATAATTGTTGACTCAAATTAGCAAATCTCTGAATCGCTCCATTGTCATCAATTTATCGAGAGTTAAGGCCTAAGTGGTGAATTACTTTAGAGAGAGCTGAAAGCTGCTTATTACATAGTCTTGATTGACAAATCACAATATTTGCGAAGAGCCTCGGATAATTGTGAAGACAATTAATTCTTCGATGTATGCAATACTTGGCGTGGCCAACATGGCGTGCCGTAAAATTAAATTAATGCCACAACTTACCATGTTCGTTTAGGTTCGTCGTTAAACTAAAAACTAGAAAACTAGTAGACGTTCGATCGCTTAAGAAAGCTGTTGTGCTGGTTCCAAAACCTTCAGGTCTTATATAGTAAAATTCAATACCGGTATCAGAGTTCATTGCCGTCAGAGAATTGTAAAAAATTAATAAAACTTTTTATTATTCATATACAAGCTGTGTTTACTTTTCTAAGGTTTATTTCAAACATACGTAATTTAGTTCCGTGAATTTGTCTTATCAAAAATTAGTCGTCAGCCGTTATCACAAATCCTACCCAATCAGTGGTAAACTCTGGTATAAGTTGGATCCAAAAATTTTTTGTGTTCATAAACCAATAACTTCTGCAAATAGGTGGTTTGGAAAAGCAAACATTTGAGCAAGTCTGCAAACAGGAAACAGTTTCGTAATTCAAATAAGATGGTCCAACTGTGGAACCTACTTCTACTACCTATCTTTACCTACGACATCAATTTACTTTGTAATATTTTGCTATGATTTCTAAAATATTATGACTTTCATAACACCATAAAATTAAATGTAATAAAGCTACTTCTGATAAGCCTCAGTCAATTGGGAACGTTAACTGAGCCCTAACAACCTCCTGTTGCAACATGATTAATTTGATGTAATGAAGAAATAAACGCTGCGGTTGAAATACGACCTTCTGAGATCTGTGGGCAAAGCTTACAGATCAATCTGCTTTAAGGCAAATTTGTGGCAACTAGGCAAAGCCTAAAGAGTAACACTGTGTCATTTTTCCAGTTTGAGCATGACTATAACAATAGTTGCAAGTGTTAGAATTCATATCTGGGATTAGCTTCAGGTAAGCATGTTGACATTTGAAATGCAATGAAGTAACACCCACGACGATCACACTTTGTCCAGACTCAAAGTGTGATGTTACTGTGAACCATACTTGAGCAGGGGGTTTGACGTCATCCCAGACTTGGAGCTTGGATAGCGCAGCGCTTCCCAAACTTCATCCAACCTCCCACCCCCTGAAATTGGATCTTGAGCTAAATCCGGAAAAATAAGGTATTCCGAAGGCGAATTTGGATCTTGAGCTAAATCCGGAAAAATAAGGTATTCCGAAGGCCACAGATTTATCCCCCGCCTGTTTCACCTCCTGTACATGTCTGCTGCGTTTGAACTGGCATCCGAACTCCATCGACTTTTGTTTACCTTAAATGGGATCACCCTGATTGTGGGACCATCCCAATCGGGAGAGTTAGCAGCTACCACGTTCGGCTGACAAAATAGTGGCACACCCCCAAAAACCAACTAATTAGTGTGAAGTGTGACTCTACGAGAATCAGTAAAATGCTGTCGTCTTGCTTCGAACTATTAGGATAAGACACTAGACTACAGGTGAATACCGGTGGTGCGTGACATTGGAGCAATGGACGACCCAGACCAACTTCAAACGAAGAAAACTATTACAATGGTTTATTGGATTTCCAGGCACGTTCAAGAATCGAACAACACTAGCAAAATAACAAAATTAGAATTTAAACAAGACCAAATAAACTTTACACCAACCAGTTGCAAGCACCAGACAAATCGGAATGTCCCAAAAACAGCCCTAAAGATTCCCCGAACTATCAGAAACAATCCGACATTAATCGCAACTCTACAACTTTCACCCCAACATCTCGATTAGTCAGAATTAGCTAGCTAATAACCCTACAAAATAATAATCATAACCGTCATAACCATCTATTAACGGATATAAAGGCTGTTCGGGTCTCTGTAATCAAATCTGGCTTTCAACTAAAAGTCTGGTCCTAGCTCTCGTTCAGTCAAAATAAGAACATAACGCAAACAACACAAAACATATCAGATATATCCGAGTGGATTTTACTTTAGAACTTTAAGGTGGTGATTCCTTTTGGGCATATATTATTTGTTGACGGTTCAAATCAAGAAGAAATTTGATGAAACCTTCCAAAATAAGTTCTTTTGGCATTCTAACATCGTCCGCGTAATCCCGCTTCAAAACTCCGACGTCTCCATTCAGGGCGGTTTTTGCTGATTTTTGATACTTAGACAGTAGCGGCATAGCTTTGATTATATTCATTCGAAAGATCTTGTCGAGATCTACATTTTTGCTTTCTGAAGTACCTTTCTAGCTTTTCTGTATTGTGAGATATAGCTGATTTTTTTATTTTGGCGTTGCAAACTTGTCATTTTTGCAAAAATCAAATTTCTTGAGCTACACAATCCGTAAAACTAAACTAAGCGAGTCAATTTGAAGGACTCGTCGAGACAGATTATTTGTGGCGTTGTAATCTTCTAAATGCTATCTCGTACGCAGCTATCATAATAAATGTAGTTTTTGCAGAAACATGACCAAATTTTTTCCAGCGACTGTGGAGCATTTAGTATGCATGCTAGAGGGTTGCCAGTTACTGGACGTATCTGACACAAAAATAAATACCCAGGGACCCTTTTTTAGTTGTCCCGATTGCTGCTTTCTTGCTAAAGTGGTCGCTTGCCAAAGTTGGGAAAAGTAGGCAAAATCCAGGTTGCACATACATTTTAATTAATTTCTTTAAAACGAAGGGAGGTTTCATAATAATTAAAAAAGGGTCCCCAGCTATTTGATAGTGGAATCGAATGATGTGGTCGACGCCTCACGAAAAACTTTAGTTTAATCTGCAAAAATCTGGAAAATTGAATTACTTCGAAAATGCAGTAAAATAATTTCCGAGAACTAAAGTTAGTTTCACTGTATTCATTAGAAAGAGAAAATATTAAGCTCCATTTCGATATAACAATGGCTTCTTAACTCGAAGGAATGAATGAGTAATAAGGGTTCAAAGTTGATGTGTCCAAAAGCGCGTGAGTTTAAGACATACCATATGCAATTGTTATATATAATAGCTGTGTTCATTTAGTTAACGGCAGCCAAAATTCAAAGTTCGGTTGCCAACACTTGTGAAGCTACTTTAGGCCGAAATTTTGTAAGAAAGTAGCCTGCCAACCAAAGCAGGTTCACTTAGGATTTCTTTAAAATCGCACAATTCTCGGGTATGAAACCCTGGTGCTAGTTTCACGATTGGACAGACCGTTTGATTGCAAGTTGTTGTCAAAGGTGTGTGATGTCCGACTAACAAATAAAGATTAGTTGTGTTGTATCTCAAGTTAGGTTTGCATTTGGGGTCACTAGACAAGCTAGGTTCTATGTAAAACCCGACGTTTATTCCAATAATCATAAGAAGAATGACAGTGTCAAAAACCAGTTTAAACCAGAATTTAATCCAAACAAGGAAGTATTTTCAAATCTGATTGTTTGCACGTCTCACCTAATTTGCATACTTGTCGTTTGACGTCCAACAGTGAATTGTTAGTTCAGGGTGGTGTTCGATTGTGATACGAGTTGGTCGGTTACTTCATATGTTGATCCCCCAATAAATACATTGTTACGCCCCTCTGCCTTTTAGTTGATTATGATATGGATATCCATGGATACGGCAGTTAAGGTAACTTTCTAGAATTTAGGTAAATTTTTAGAGTTAGCCCCGGTCAGAAACCTGCAGTCGCACCGCCCTTCAGTTCTGAGCTAAATTCCAGACAGCTAGCTCAGAATTAACAAATGGCGACCGTGAACAGTTTGACTCTGTCTGGTTAGCCACCCCGTTTTTCTTTTCTTTTCTCGATTAAATTTATGGCAGGGTGTGAAAATTTGGCTGTGTATTTGAGTTGAGCGGTGAAGGGTTCACTTTTTGGTGAACACAACACCACCCAAAATTTCGGTTAGGTAAATTTATAAACTACATTATCATTTATTTAGCAGCAAAACCTACCTGACTGACTCCCAGGGCTGCTTTAAAAGCCATTTATTTAAATAATAATTATATTTTAGTATATTAACTATTTTGTATTTAATTATGAATTAATTTGTGCATTTTTTCAGGTTCCTTTTTTCTGCTCCAATTTTTTTTCTTCATTCTAAATTTTTCTTGTATGCGCTGTTTTGAATGAAATTTATCTTTAACTTCTCAATTTTTCCACCTTTTGTGTATGACTTTTCAAGCTTGAGAAAAATTTAGGCAACCATCAGTCTAAACAACTTTGATGAGTCATCGCGCAAATTTATTTTATTAAGACGCAGGACTCCGCGCTCAATTATTCCCTGTAGCAACTTGAGCTCAACATCGAGACATGGCAAACATCAAATCGTCTTGCGCTTTTTAAGTCCTGAGTTCCTACAATGGTAGAGAAACTTCAATCCAAAAGAATGGATCACTAGTTTTGAGGCAATTCTCCAAGCTAATTCTATTCCAAATGTTAATAAGCGAGCTCTTCTCCTTTCAAAATTTGAGGAAACTGTCCTTCATAGATTTTCTTCGCTCGGGCTCCCAAATACCTATGAAGAAATGGTTAAACATTTGAAGAATCTTTACGACCCTGTTACACGGACAGCGGCTGAACATTCTCGAAGTTTTTATATTCGTGTCCAAAGGGAAAATGAAATGGCGCAAGATTTTGCCACTGATTTGGAAATCATGGCTAGAAAAGCTTTTCCGAATGAGTCTAATGACGTTAGGGCTGCCAATATTTTTGATCAACTACGAAAAGGCCTTCGTCCTGAACTGAAAACTCTGAGTGCGTCCCTCTTGATTGATTTGGAAAAATGGAGACAAACTATGGAGGAATTGCACATAATTGTGATCCAGCTTTCAAGGTTGGAGGAGGAACAGGAATCGGATTTGTCAACCTCCCCTTCCACTTCTAAAACTGAATTCAATTCGAGAGCTAAAGTCAGTAGCGTCTCTACCACTGTAGATTCTGATTTGAATGAAAAGCTAACCCAGCTCGAAGCGCAAATTTTGGACATGAAATCTAGGAATGCGCAGTTACAACTTACATTGGAAGCTATCAAGTCTTGCAAGTCGGAAACTCAAAATCAGGAATCTGAGCCTTCTACTTCTGCGAAAGTTCCTATTGTAGCATCAGCTCAAGCTATTCCAGTGCGGCACCCAAGCTCACATTCAGAATTCCAACCCTCTCAGCGCGATCTCAAAAACGTCACGTGTTATTACTGCGGCAATTTAGGCCATCTTGCGTCGACTTGTGCAATGCGTAATTCAAATGGAAATCCAAACTTTTGGCGCGGTCGCAGGTGTAAAACTTCTTTTAGCAACTATCAGAATCAAAGTTGGAACAGCAACGACAGTAACTCGCCAAGTGGCAATGATCGACAATGCGACTCTAGTGCAAATGTTCTTCTAGATCCTACGAGCAAGTCTTTCCAACTTATGTCCTATGAGCAGTACCAACAGGCGCAATCTCAAACTTCTTTGATTGGACCTTTGAAGTCATCTAGTCAGAATTTTTTGGATTGTGAGAGGCGAGAACCTTCGCAGCAACAAGGTGCACTATTTCCGTCTCCACCTGAAGTAAATTCTACCTTAATCTCTACTACCGTTTCGAACTCTAATCCAAACGTTTGTTCAGTCCTTGCTAATTCAGATAACATCGTGGAAAGTTTGATGAAGTCCTATCCAAATCAGAAGTCAATTTCTTTCGATCAAATTTGATCAGTCTTTTGTTCTTACGCTGGAGGGGTAAAGTCAAACTTACCTCCGAATCATAAATTTGGACGAACGAATTTGTCAAATTCTCAAACTTCTTCGAATACGTATGTACGTACAAATACGGTTTGCTCTATTCAACCAAATTCTAACGGTTTTTCAGCTCCGCGTTCTAATACGTAAATGTACGTACAAGTCCCTCCACTAATGTTTCTTTTTCAATCGACGGTTTTTCTGGAAATTCAGTGCCAAATCACGTGTTCTTTTTATGCCAGACCAGCAACGTTGGGTAAAGTTGGTGCCGGCAGATCGCCACAAGGTCGACATGAAATGCACTTTTTCTGCGACCAATTCAGCAAAATTCATCGGTACCTCATCAAGCAAGTTTTCAGCGCGCAACTTCGCGTTCTTGTCAAACTTTTCGGAATTCACGTTTCCAAAATCAGAATGCTGGCTTTAGGCCTACGAGTTTTCAGCATCCTAGGTTTTTGCTTCCAAACTTTCGGTATAATTTTTCATTTCAAAGGCAACAGCCTACATCTTTCAATGCGCAAACTAATTTTGATCATAGGAATCCTATTGGAAATGCTTCAAGAATGGCGTCTTCGAACAGGCGCAGTTGCGAAAGCCAAGCGTTTTCCGTTGGATCTCGCGTGGTTTTCGCATCTGCAAATGCCTCATCAACTAGAATAAGGACGTGCACATCTAGTTCACCTAATCAAGGAGTGCCTTTAGGAGCGAACTTTTTGGCTCACCTCTCGGCAAACACTCAGCATAACGGTGATACTAGTCCACAAGAAAAGACGGGTGCCTCTGTCTACCATAGTGATAAATACGTGCCAGTTCAAGTAATAAATCAGAATACATCCTTAGATGACAACTTGGATAGATTGCAAAGGCTTAGAACAATTGAAGAGGCATCCACCCAAGCAAAGGCAAAAGAAACATCTCCAAAAATCCAGAAAACTGAGGAAGAACTCAGTATTAGGCTAGGGAGAAAAGCCTTCAAAGGGTAAACGGGTACGTACGAAACATGAGAAGACAAAGAAAAAGATCAAGTCTAAGGTGTTGGACCCAGATTTTCCGGACAAATTTCTTTTTGACGATGTTTTACTTTCATACTCTGATGCGACATCAACCGACGAAAGTTCCGAGGAAAGTTCTGATTCTGATTCTGATTCGTCAAGTTTGGAACAAAAGGTTTCCTACTCTCAGCCACAAAAGGCACCAAAATCTGAGCCAATTTTTAATAATCGGAACTATTTAATGGCTTTTGCTCAGGAAGATAAATATTTTGTTGGAGTTCAAGCAAAAATTCCGCCTATTCATTCGCCAGTGGTTGTAGTGTCTGTCTCTGGTTCCAATAAGTTAGCTTTACTAGATACTGGTGCCAATATCTCGGTTAATTCAAAAAGCTTTGTTGAGCATCTTCAAAAGAAGTCACCACATGCACTCACGCCCGGCGAGCGACGTTTTGCTTCAACTACCGCAGCTAATGGTACTCCGATAGATTTTTCTAAATCAGTCAAATTGAATTAGTCTTTTCAAGGATATATTTGGCCTCATGAATTTCTTATCAGCGAACATTGCCCATACGATATTTTACTTGGTTCTGACTTTCTTTCAACTTACAATTGGTCAATGTTGTTGGGCAGACATTCAATTTATCATCCTCTTTTTAAAGAAGTACCTCTTTTAGGTGCACCTCAGTTGGATTGCATTTTACAAGTTCTTGGTAAAGAAACTTCAAAAGTCTCGAATATTTTTCTTAGAGTTGGAGTTAGTGTGCAACCTAATTCAGAAGCATGGGTTCCAATATCTTGTGAATCAGATGAACAAAATCCAAATATTGAGAATAATGACGAAGTTCTTTCTCTCATACGCACTTATGCATCCAAAGTGCAACCCAAGGCAGCTCCTTGGCCTTCTCGTTTTCAAGATCCACCAAAAATGGTACGAAATTCTATGAAAATTGTAGAAAAGTATAGTTGCTATGTGGTTCCTGGCATTGTTTCTAGTGAAAATCAATTTCAATACGTTCGAGTGTGGAATCTTGGTCCTGAAGCTTTGGACCTACGGCCAGGAATGCTATTAGCTTATGCTGACGATTTAGTTTCGGTGAAAAATCCTAAAGGCAAGGAAGCTTTTCTGCATATGGGTGATAACTGGTTTGAGCAGGAGTACGTATGTAATTCAGATCTTCTTACGAGAGAAGCCCCACAAGTCAATTCAGCTATTCATAGTTCAAACATTAGGGAAACAATACAAGAACAGCAACAACAACCTAAAAAGGAAAAGCCGTTAACAAAGGAAGAACAATATGAACAATTTCTGAAAGAAGCTCAGGTAGATAAATTCGAATGCTCGGAAAAATCTAAGGAAAGGTGCAAGAAGCTATTACGTAAGTACGTACATGTCTTTGCTACGCCTACTAACTTAGGAAAATGTACAACTGGACAACATCTGATTGACACTGGTATGGGTGGACCAGTAACAGCTAAGGCCTACAGAGCGAATCCTAATGAAAGACTACAAATTGAAAAACATATTCGGAAGATGTTGGATCAAGGTATTTGCTCTCCATCGAACAGTCAATGGTCATCTCCATGTATGTTGGTAGGTAAGAAGGATGGAACGACAAGGTTTGTCATCGATTACAGGAATCTAAACAAGATAACTAGGAAAGATCGATATCCACTAACTAAGATAGATGAAATATTAGATATGTTCAGCAAAGGAAAATTTTTCACTGAGCTAGATCTTAATAGTGGTTACTGGCAGATCGAAATGTTTCCACCTCACAAAGAGAAAACTGCATTTATTTCACATATGGGACTTTTCCATTTCAATGTCATGCCTTTTGGATTAACGAATGCTCCAGCAACGTTTCAACGCATCATGGAGCGCATTTTTACTGAACTTCCAGTTTACATCGATGATCTACTGATCCCTTCAAACGATGAGGACCACCATTTGAAAATGTTGGAAGTAGTTTTTCAAAAAATGACTGACCATGGTCTTCGATTGAAAATGAAAAGGTGTGTTTTCTTTCGCAAACGAGTTGAATTTCTTGGACACTTTATTTCGGCCAATTCATTAAAACTGACTCTCTTAAAGTAAGTGCAGTCCAAAATTTCCCTGTACCTAGAACAGTCAAGCAGCTAAGAGGATTTTTAGGTATGGCAGGTTACTATCGGCGATTTATTCAAAATTTCAGTACCATTGCCGGACCTCTGAATAGTCTTTTGAAGAAACCAGAATGTTTTCATTGGACTGATGAATGCCAAACAGCGTTTGATAGTTTGAACGTATGCACCTGTGTTGGCATACCCAAATTGGGATAATCCATTTTCGTTAACAACTGATGCTAGTATTCAAGGTCTCGGTGCGGTACTAGAGCAAGAACAAGAAGGTGAATCAAGACCAAAACCAATCGCTTATGCAAGTAGATCTTTAGTAGGTGCAGAAAAGAAGTACGAAATATACGAACTGGAAGGATTAGCTGTAGTCTGGGCATGTAAACATTTCCAACATTATTTACGACATCGCCAATTCATCCTATATACTGGCAACGAAGCTCTTAAGTTCATCTTTACTTGTCCAAAACGTCAAGGTAATAGCAGATTAGCTAAGTGGCATATAGCATTGCAAGAGTATAAATTTACAGCATTACATCGAAAAGGGGTTGATAATCCAGTAGCAGATGCTCTTTCGCGTAATCCAAAGTCCAAGGACAACTTTTTGGATGACATTGCGACGGCGGATTCACGATTGCAGCAAGTATGTACACAAAATAACAATGCAGAAACAACATCTGAAAACTAAGAAGAGTTTGATGTAACTGAGGACATGTATCCACCTGTATTCGTTATTGAACAGTTTTCTGATGAAAGTTGGAGTCAAGCTTTAGATGAAGATCATGAATTTGGTCCTTTAAAAGACTATATGGAAACTGGTCGTTTAACAACAGACGAAAAAGTTTGGCGTTTAATTCGTTTTGAGTCGGATTTTGTTTTGGAAAACGGTATTTTGTATAGACATCACATTGACTCGTGTGGACGAAGGAGACTAGCTTTACCTCGACAAGTGTGCGTCCCACAACATCAATATCATAGTGCAATGGATACTGGTGGACACCAAGGTGTGAAAGGTTGAAATCAGGATCTGAAAGATGTGAAGAAAAGTGTCCAGGGCGGGGATCGAACCGCCGAGCTTTGGTTTAAGAAGTAGAACGCTCTACCACTGCGCCACATCCCCGGACAAGGAGACTAGATTATTATGCTGATTTCAACCTTTCTGGGTTGCTGATATTTAACATACTCCCCTTGCTAATTGAAATTCGGCCTCGAATTTCCAGGAATTGCAGGTCGGTCCTCAAACCCAAGTACCAGGTGGTCTAAGGGCGGCTCCCCGGCTGCCTCCTAACACGAGGCCATATTATACTTCATTCTTCTTCAAAGCCGGGAGCCTTCACATCAAATCAAAGAACCATATAAACCGTAACCCTTAGCACCACGAGGACCACCATAAACCAAATCATCTATCTTGAAATGCAATTCCACAATTCCCAGGCATCACAAACGACTTCATCTCCTCAGAGCGGTAAGGACACGGCACGGTCGCCAAAATGTGAAAGGTTGAAATCAGGATCTGAAAGATGTGAAGAAAAGTGTCCAGGGCGGGGATCGAACCGCCGAGCTTTGGTTTAAGAGTAGAACGCTTTACCGCTAAGCCACATCCCCGGACAAGGAGACTAGATTATTATGCTGATTTCAACCTTTCTGGGTTGCTGATATTTAACAAAGGTGTACCTCAAACTCTTTATAAGATAGCTACTAAATACTATTGGCCAACGTTAACTAGAGATGTAACAGCATACGTAAGTAACTGTATTGTTTGTGCGAAGTTTACTATTGGACCGAAACAACCGCAAGCTCCTATGAAACCTTATCCACCTGTGACAAGGCCATTTGAACGGATTTACCTAGATGTTTGTCATTTTCCAACTAGTAAGAAGCAAAAGGTCTGTGTTCTTGTTTTGATAGATCAGTTAACACGTTGGGCAGAAGCGTGACCTCTTAGAAATGAAAAATCTGAAACGTTAATACGTACGCTTTTGTATGAATTTATTTTACGTTACGGCGTACCTAATGAAATAGTCACGGATCAAGGCCCAAATTTTCAGTCAGAAGTAACATCGACATTCTTTAAGCTACTAGGTACAAAGAAGCTACGTACGACAGCTTATCACCTTCAGTCTAACGGACTTGTAGAAAGGGTAAATGGTACTATAAGTGTAATAGTTAAGAAATACATAGATACGTCACACAAGGACTGGGATATAAAACTCGCTTTTGCAATGCATGCGTATCGAACATCTTTTCATTCTACCATCCAAGATACCCCATACTTTCTACTTTTTGGTCGTGACTGTCAAGTTCCTGAAGATTTGCTTTTTTGATAAATTGGATAAACCAGTAACATCTTTGAACGCCTACAAAACATCAGCTATGCGGGAGTTAACGGAAAACTGGCGTTTGACTTCGCAGATTATTAAGGACAAAACTGACTTGGTTAAGCAAAGGTACGATAGGAATGTACGTATGAAGCATTTTGACGTAGGACAGCTTGTAATGCGAAACATATCTCAAGTACCAGTACCTACGGGACATATGGCAAAGTTGGCTCCAAACTACGATGGTCCCTACCGCATAATTGAAAAGATTTCAGAACAAAATGTTCGTTTACGGTGCTTACAAACAGGGAACGTAAGTAACCCAATTCACGTCAATCGACTCAAGAAACTACCAGATGTGCATCCTCAATTTACTGATGATACAGCTGAACAATATAATGACTTATTCCAAGATACGCCTGACGAAACGACGTCAGAAAACAGGGAGAACAATAACAATGAGGCTGGTAGCAATACTGAAAAGTCTGAAAATGCTACAAATGAGGTCGAACAAAGGCAAAATACCATTAAAGAATCAGATCAAGACGAAAATGCATCCAATGCTAGTCAGGAAATGGCAATAATCATCAAGCAGGTTAACAACACTACTGTACCAGCACCGTATGCACTAGTTAGTAGGTCATTTATTCCATCGTTACTGCGTCCTATACCAAATTTATTCCGTTTTGTCAACACTATGGCTTTTCAATTATAGTCATTGATTTTTCTGTAAGGTACTATTTTGAACTCTTTTTGAGTTTTTTTTGCTTCTAAGGCAAAGTTGACTTTAAATCATTGCGATTATTTCCAACTTTATTATCGGTCGTTTTGATGTGGTATTTTTCTCTAGTTTCTTCAATTTTTTCTCACAATTCTTTCGAGCGATTTTTGCAACCATCAGGTCTAGTTCTCCTTCACCTATTACTCGACTTACTTTGCACAATTTAAACGTTGTACTTGTTTTCTCTTCTAATTTAAGCCACTTAATTTGTTTATGGCTCTGTCGCTCACTAGCCAGGTCTAACAGGCTACGTCGACGGCTAGATAAAACGGTGGAGACCGATACATGGCATAACTATTTGGAGGATCCAGCCTTCTCTGGTGCTCATGGCAGCGCTACGCCACTTTGCAGAGATCATGGAAGCTATGAGAGATCATGGAAGCCACGACATGAGTTTCAAAGCCCTGCGGAAGGGTATTCTGTGTCATAGGTATCAGTAAGATTCAAACGGGTTAAAGGTTTGTTTTGATTTTCAACTGCCATTTAAATTACGTTTGTGCCAATTCAAAGTATCGTGTTAGACTATCCATACCAGAGTCACGGTTCTCAAAGTTTTTCGATTTTATCAATGTTTTTATCAATAGCCTGGGCACATCGCCATGTGTACATCTAAATCTGCTTCGAAGTAGTATGCAGAAGGCTATTGTGTTGTCAACTTTGGGTTTCTTGAATTTTCTTGCTTTGGACTTCTTAATATCGAACTATGTTGCATTCTTTTGTGACTTCAGGTATTTTCATTCGTTCAGTGGTTCTCATTTGGTAGCTGATCATTTGGACTAGCTCCTTGCTTCTAGGATTCCATGAATATTCATTGGAGCAAGCACAGGTTCTGGACACGTACGATCAAAGGTCCTAATGGAGCATCATCAGGCTGTACTGGTTCCGTCAATCTTTATTCATAGCAATATCGAACGGTATGTCTTACATTCCTACCTACGTTGGTGAGTTATCTTTCTGGATAACCTACACAACAGGGACATTGGTTGTGCTGAGTGCGAACTTTTTGGCTCGCTTTCTAGTGCAAACGGTGTCCCACCCATTTCAAATGCAAATTCTGACTTAACCAGACTTAACTTAAGCGTATAAATCGCATTGAAACGTCTGTTAACTTTTAGTAATTTTTGTTTACTCACGAATCCGAATCGTGTTGTAGCTTAAACTTGTAGTATTTACTTCTTGCAGTTTTGTTTCTATATGTAGAAAGCAAGCTTTGGTTGAGTAATGGAATGAGGCTCGTTGTTTATTGCATTTTGAATTAAAAGCCTCAATGCAATTATGAAGCGATGACGCGGTTTTGATAATAATTGGACGATTTCGGATTTTGAAGTAGTTTTTTAAGTCACGCAGTAATTTTGCAGTATATACTTAATTTGTTGTGTTTGTTTTTCTGTTGCAGGATTTTTTGCCGTTTTTCGTTTTCTATGTACAGCCAGTAATCGTAGTAATAACATTGTACAGTTCATAATTGCATTGGTAGTTGTTGTACAGATTTTTGCTACCTTTTTGCTATTCGGAATATACCTAAAAAGCAACATTTCGGGAAAAACTAAAAAATACTTCAGTTTATATACTAACTTTGTTGTTTGTGATTTTCATTCAATGATTGTGTTGTATATGTTAGTATTTCTATGATTTTTTGTTTTTCGGAGCTTCATGAACGGTTGATATCTGTGTCGCTTGCAATCTTGAGTGATCTATCTCTAGTTTAGCCTCAAACGAATTATTTTTATTTTTCTCCAATTTCGAAAATTTCTTCGGCGATAACTGTGATTCGTATTTATTTTGCACTGATTGGGGTTCTGTGTACCCTGTATTCTACTGTGAAGATCGAAGCTCCCGCCTATGGGACTCGATTTTCTCTCTGGCCTATTACAACGCATATAACGACTCCCAACGATGGTAACTTCAACCTTCTCAGCTCCGATCCGGTTTAGAGTTCATTCGGTTTTGAACTCCTCCCGAAAGTTATTCTGAAGACCATCACAACCAAATATAATTTTAAATTAAATTGCAACGACAACTATTTGAAGACAGCGTATCATAATAGACATTTGAACTTTTCAACCTTTCATGTACATACTTTATATGCAAATTCACTTGTTTGTAAATACGTATATGTATTTTTCTTCCTTGTTTGTCTATATATGTACTTTTGTCGATTGTTTCTACGTATTTGCTAGCATTTGTGTGAGTTGTTTTGCCGGCTTTGTAAGGTATTGTTTTTGTGCGCGCTTTGTGATATGTAATTATTTTGTGATTGTGATATTCTTTGAAAATATGTTGTATTTTGTATGTTAGCTACGAAATCATATCTTGTCTATATTTGTATATTTGTTTGATCTAGTAATGTATCCCTTTCCCCAGATTCATTTCCCCTATATGTATACGTATGTGTTGTATTGTTTTTGTCGAAAGATCAGGCGAGTTTTTTTCAGCGGCGGAGGAGAATCCGCACGCAAGGCTTTAAAATTTCTAAGCTGCAAAATTTCTTGGATATTTTGTGTTATTTTAATGCTTTCATTGTTGTACAGCATAATTTGTTAACTAGGATTTGCCTACTTGTAGTAATTTAGTTAGGATATTACCTTGTCTGTGATTTGTGTTTAGCTAGGGTTTATGTCTAGGTCGTGTATAGTTTAGCTATTTTTGTATAGTAATTGGTTACGTACTCGGTTAGTATATAAATTGCCTGTTTGTTCGTATGTTTGTTGGAATAATTGTGAGTGTGCTTGTACTGGTATATACCATGAATGTGTCTGTATAAATGTTGTGCTTCTTTTATTTTTGTGGACTTCTGTAACAGTGGCTTTTACCATTTTGTGTAACTTTTCTATGTGGGAAACTTTTTCGACTTTCTTGAATACTTGGTTTTTCTTAATTGGTTCGGTTTAAGCTAATTTACTGCCTTTCGGGCATACGTGTGCTTGGGGGGGGTTTGGGGGGGTCACTCCCCCCCGACCTGAGCTCACCCCCCAGAGGGGTTCCTCACCCCCCCCCCAGAATCCGGATTTGTCCGGTAAAAAACCGGAAAAATCCGGTTTTTCGGCGGCCTTCGGCCGCTCTTAACCCCCCCCCCAGAACTTCCCCTCCTGCACATGTCTGCTTTCGGGTATTCTGTTACTTCCTGCGTTTCGCTATTTTCGCCTGGCTCTGACTTCCGTTTTGCTACCACTTCTAACTTTAATTCTCTTAACTTCTATTTGTAGTTTCTTTCTATTAACCATGGGTAAACGTGCCAGGATACGTTCCTCATAACTGGTCTCATGGGATTTGTGGAGATCTACTTTTTAACGTTGAAATTTTTCTCATTTTAATTACTGAATTACGGTAGCATTCCCTCTCATCCCTCTATTTTAGCAGGCACTAAAATTTTTCTATCCAGGGGAGGATGTCAAAAACTAGTTTAAACCATAATTCAATCCAAGAAGGAAGTAGTTTCAAGTCTGATTGTTTGCACGTCTCACCTAATTTGCATATTTGTCGTTTGACGTCTAACAGTGAATTGTTAGTTCAGGGTGGTTGTTCGATTGTGATACGAGTTGGTCGGTTGCTTCATATGTTGATCCCACAATAAATACATTGTTACGCCCCTCTGCCTTTTAGTTGATTATGATACGGATATGCATGGATACGGCAGTTAAGGTAACTTTCTAGAATTTAGGTAAATTTTTAGAGTTAGGCCCGGTTAGAAACCCGCAGTCGCACCGCCCTTCAGTTCTGAGCTAACTTCCAGACAGTTAGCTCAGAATTAACAACAGGCAACTCAAAAAATATATGTCACTCACAAAATAGAAACAACTCTAACTCGTGACATAAAAATGGCAGAAATGAGATCAACCCTTGACCTACTTACTCCCTGCACCCCCAACTGATTGAATTCCGCCATCTGGAATTAGTTCAAACTCAAGAGTCATTTCAAGCCACGAAATTAGGCATCCATAATTTTAGATTGATCATTCATAAAGTATTACTTATTCGCTCACAGACTAATTTCTGACGTGTGTACACCTGGGACTCCCACTGAATGGGCCAGCGCCAAAATAGATAGAGTCAAGCTTGTTAGGTCGCACAGTGATTGAGTCAAGCATTGAGGATTGAGTCGCCTTTCGTTTGTTAGTAAAACACATTTTATTATAGGAGTGCTAAATGTCACTTATCACTCCCATGATTGATTGTTATAACTGAATCTTAGTAATTGTGCGTTTTACAAACGATGCTGTACAGGGTATTTTTTACAGGCCCCCCGAAATTGACCTTTCCGTTCCGACTTCCGTCCGTTCCCCCTGAAAATGCCTTCTCCCACCCCCCAAAATCACCCCTCCCCGGGATTTTTGCTTCCCCCACCGGATTTGTTGGTGCCAAAATTTTTGCCAAAAATAGGCGAATTTTCAAAAAATTTCCGGCTACAGCGGAGATTTGTTCGTAAAAATAGCTATGTTTAGATTAAACCTGGTATTTTTGAAAACTTAGCTAAAAATACCGTTTTTTGGCTCATTTTTGCAAAACTCCTCGAAAATTGCTCCACCTCCGGGCACGAGGGACGGGGCACTCACGGGAAGCCTCCCAGAAAAAAACCCTAAAGAATACCCTGCTGTACAAAAACGTTTTGCACTTTTTGTCCGAATATCTGAGGGGGCGGGGTTGCGAAATTTGAAAATCTGGTGGGGAGGAGTCTCTGAATTTTGTCGGTTTGGTGGGAGATTCCCCCATCATAGGTGTAAAGGAGATTTGGGCTGGCGGAGCTACCGCCTTCCTCCTACATTTTTGAGGGCTCTTATGGAGGGGAGAGACTCCCACCCTCCACAAAAAGCAAGAAAGTTTTTATTTTTATGCTAAAAATGGCATTCGCGTCTCAGCCGGTGCCGAAACGAAATCCATTACTTCTTCCAATATATTTGTTTATTTCGTTTGCGGTTTGCCATTGACAACGTCACTCGAAATTCACAGCATTTCCCTGAAATATACATTTTTAATTTTTCATGCCGAGTTTCTTATATATTATGAAGCATTTTATATCAATCGAGGCAACTGTGGTTTATACTGTGGAAAAGAATTGGATTTTCTTAAAATTTCAATTCTTTTGGACATCAGAACTCAGTTCCTCTGTTCAAGACGGTATTTGGAGTTTCATCACTGAAACTATTTTGAAATAGGACTGGGTAAGTATTGTGTTTTTGAAATGTTTGCTTCTGTATGGGTTCCCCCATATGGTTGGAAAAATTCTTTGTCTCTGATTTGGCTGAGAAGTAGTCCCTAGGGTAAATCTAGGTCACTGATTTCAAAAATCGAATCCAGAAATCGATTTAATCGATCGATCATCCACTAGAATAGATCCATCAAACTCCATCAAAAGCATTTTTGACACCAATATTCGCGCGCGAAAAGTCGCTTTTAGGGTAATTCGGGGACGCTGATTTCGAATCTGCAGTCAAAAGTTTGTAAAAGTAGATCGTTCACCCGAATCGATTCGATTTTTCAAAAATTCGTCAATAACGCAATCTTGGCTGCTCGAATGGAACTTTTGACTGCGGATTCGGAATCAGTACCTCCGAGTTACCCTATGGGCAACTCTGAGATTCTGTGACAAAAAATTTTTTCATCGAATTTGATTGGTCGATTCTAGTGATCTAGTGATCTAGTGGTGGTCGATGTCTCGATTCGATTTTTGAAGTTAGCGACCTCGATTTACCTCTGTTTCTGCTTTTCACCTAGTGCATTCGGATTTATTATGCGGAGCTGTAATAAAATGTTGATTTTCTAAGCCATAATGCTAGCTAACCAATGACGGGATCTCGGCCACCGAAATTGTGTCAACAGATAGACCGACAACCAAAGCAGATTCTCGTCAAGGTTCTTTAAAATTGACCAATCCGTCCAACTTTACACCTATAATCCCATTAATGCAAGCGTCACTTTAAGGGATCGTTTTCATTACCGGTGTGAAGTTAGCATGGAAGAGTCCTGCATTCATTTTTCACCCAATCTCTTTCAAACCTTCAGTAGTGGTAGTTGGTGCTAAATACTAGCAATGTGCTGTGCTAGAAGTATCCAATGCTTGGCATGCGCCTACCTAAGAGGGATAATGTGAAATTTTCAAAGTGGCGTTGTTCACTGACTGAATAAAAATAGCTGAAACTTTGCACCAATATATAAACTAATCTGATGCAAGGACGCTTTTCGAGTTTTTGATTCATGTAATTTTGAGAATGTGTAACGAAGTTAGTGAGACCGGGGTCTCAATCCACTTTAAACTTGATTACACGGAAGGTTAGCGCGTCCACTTATCGAAGTAGACTTAGACACTGGATTTGTAACGGATCAAGGTGACACACGGTCAACCTTTCCGTTGCTGGAGGCTGTACCTAGCATAGCTACCCGTCTAGCTTATTATAACATCATCATGGTTGGGAAAACTTTGGCAAGTCACGTAGCTCCCCCAACGTGTACGTATGGGATTGGGTGGGTTCCCCCTTGGGAGCTACGTGATTGGGGAAAATTCTATCCACTAGGTGGCGCTCGTGGGACGGTTCAACCCAACACTCGCTTCCCCCATCAGTCTGTATATTTCTGTTGTCTCGAACGCTTGTGTTATCTACGCTATTCTCTCCCCTCAATTATTGTATATTGCTCCCCATTTAATTTCTCCCCTTGTAGCTCTCCCCCGGAGCTACTGATGCGTTGGCTGACTCCTGTCAGTAACTGTAAGTCTATTGTATAATTGTTTTGTATACGTGAGGGTTCAGCCCATTTATATTATTATTGTAATAACTTGTTGTTTCTATTTCTTATTAAACTGTATTTTGTTAGGTTTAGTATTTCACTGAGCTCCTGCTGGGTAGGTAGTCTTACTTTGAGTGAGTGAGAGGACGAGTCATCTCGCCCTTAGGGAAGAACTGTTTATCTGGAGAGGCTGTCCCGACCGTCTCCTGTAGTCGGTCAGTTATCCATCTGTGCCACAGTCTCCGCGTCCGTACATCTGGGCGTGGTAACGATTTAGTACGTAAGCGAAACTTACTAGCCCCGCTACAGATTCCCGAAAGGTGATTTGTCCAAAATCAGGAATTCCCTGTTGCCAACCTTTGTCGGGGTCTTTTTTGTGAGTTCGTTTGATGCACTGGATTTTAGCAGATCAGCAAGAGGGGTCAGCACTTGCTTTGATTTGATCGCCGGATTGATGATGAATCTTCAAAATCCTGATCAGAACTTACCTTACTCGGTCCTGATTCGATCCGTGGGATGAGTTCTTGAATGGCAATCGCCCCTGGTTTCGGAAGACAATCGCGCCTTTTTATGTTAGGTGAAAACTCAGAGTCCGACACACAACTTGTTTATTAAAATTAACACAATTTAGACTGTTCAATTATAAATGAATAATAATAATAATGATAATAATGACACGGGTAACCAATTAACATATGACACTCCATGTGATGTGTTCCACAAATCGGCGACTGACAAAGTTCACGTCCTGGGACCACTTCCGGATCCAACAATCTTAGATAAGCACACAATGAATTTGACTACGGGTCCCTCGACAGAACTGAACGCTTCCACTGACTGCTCCAAACTGGGTAGCTCACCACTCCGAATTCTGATCAGTGACTGTCCGCGCACCTGAATCAAATGGGTTAAAACTCATTAGTACAAAGTTACGGTGCGGGAATCGAACCCAGCAACCATTACACGTTCTTTAGCTTTCCAGGCCCAAAATGTGAATTTTTGGGCCTATTCTGAACTTTGAGATTTGACGAAACGACACGAAACGTACAGAGATTGACTACTACGTTCTTGATAAAATTGGTTGTTTCTGACTGTTTTTCTTGCACAAAACGGGCCTCTGGGCCATTTTAGGTTGACACCAACTGAATCTGACTGACGTTTGCATGATCTTCTGAGCAGACAAAATGGCTGAATAATACTTTCGTTTTCGACCTGATTTGGCCTAATTTTGTTGATTTGCCACGGGAAATAGGCTTATTTCCCGTGGTCGACTGAATATCTTGAATGTCTTCGAAACTAGGCCTTTTGAGTGAATTTCGGATATTGGAAGATGGTCAATTGCTACTTACTTGCTGTAATTAAACTAAGTACTGCTTATCTATCTGTTTATGCTAAATTGATGAAACTTACGTACTGCTAAACTAAGACTTTAATAATAATTGGTTATTTGACCTGCTTTCACTAATTAATTGTTTTCCTGTTTACAATAACTGACTAGCCTAAAATAAGGTTAATTGGCTGGTTTTGAGTGAGTTTTTTTATAGCAAAAATGCAAAAACTTATTCACTCATTCACTGTCTCAGCAGCCATTCTACGCAGTCCCTACTTGCCGACATACCGAACTACTTTTAAATCTACCTCCCACCTATCCTAGTGCCCTAACAGGTGACGTACCGAATCGCTATTCGATCCGACGCTGGCAACCCAGCAGCCAGCCGAGTAGAAATCGGGTGTGGGTAAATGCCAGCCCAGCCCCCAGCCCGAGCCTCCAGCCCCGGTGGGTGAAACCCAGCCCCCTGCCTCCAGCCGCTTGGGTAAAATCCAGCCCCGACTGCCAGCCCCATTGGGTAAAACCCGGCCCAGCCCCGAGGGTAAAACCCAGCCCCTTTTTACAGCCCTTTCTTCAGCCCCGTTTTCCTGACCACGTTTTCCAGCCCCTGTTTTCCAACACCTGGGGTAACGTTTTCCCCAGCCAGCAGTATATATATGTCCCGGTCCATGTATTAATTCCATTAACCTGGGCCAGTTCCTGAGAACAAGCACAGAAAAGTGGGGTCCCGACCAGTACCTTATTTCCCCGGATAGCCAAAATGCAAGTTAAAATGTGAAATATTTAACACCCTTGACGGCTATTGGCTCCAGTCCGACCAACTAAACTGTCACAGGCTGGCAGTCCGACCAGTGAAGGCAATTTGAAGAAAGGCAATTATAGTTGAATTTCAGTAATTTTAAGCGGATTGAAAAACAGCCAGTTTTAATTTTAATAGCCATAGGATAACGTGGGGGAATGAAGGGGTGCAGGCTCCCCCCAGACCGACAAACAACGGGTATATCTCCCTTAGCGACAACGAAAAAAATAGAACCTCTCGTCCAGATGGGCAAAAAGAGTTAAAAAAAAGTTAAATAGCTGTACCTTTAATGCCTGGTTAGGGTTAGGCTAGGCCTTAGTGCATTCGACAAATGAGATTCAATTTTATCTGATCTACTCTTTTGACTCCCTGGATGAAATTTTATTTCGTTAAATTCAAGGTTCTGATTCTTTAATGCGGATTAACCTAAATCTAATCCGCTTAATCTTAAAAGAGATAGGCATATGTTAAAATGTAACTGTCAAAAATAAACAATTGCTCAAGCTTATGTTACTTCACAATGTAATTACATTTTGCACATAGCTCCATGAAAATGTGTGCATCTATCAAATATTTCACGTTTTAACTTGTATTTTGGCTAACCAGAGAATTAAGGTACCGGGCGGCCGGGACCCTAGTATTAGCTGCTTGCTGTTAGAAACTGGTTCAGATGAATGGAATTTATATGGGCCGTTTTATGCTGCTGGCTGGGAATAACCTAATATCCCAGGGACTGGAAAACGGGGGTTGGGTTTTACCACAGGGGCAGGAAAAGGGGGCTGTGTTTTACCCTTGGGGCTGGAAAATGGGGCTGGTTTTTATCCTTGGGGCTGAGCTGGATTTTACCTAGGAGGGCTGGAGGCTGGAGGGCCGGGTTTAACCCGTCGGGGCTGGAGGCTGGGGCTGGGGCTGGGCTGGGTTTTACCAGCACCCTAGAAATCACACTTTCACACGAGCACATATTTGTACTCGTGCAAAACAGGTATATAAATTTGAGGAATTTCGATGAACACGAATTTGAATAAAAGTTATATACTCTTGTAGAGCTTGAAAAACTGAACATTTTCTGTGCTTACAGCACCAAAAAATATTCAGTAATTAAAGAGAAAATTGTAATTAAAGTTTACGTCCACATATGCGTAATTTGTACATACTGTGTAAGAGTTCAACCTATACGTGCTGGGTTGCCAAGTTGCTGTCGTATATAAGCTAGCTTGAACTGGCTCTTGTTATAACCCGTGAAGCTCAACTGGATGAGCATCGGACTCTTAATCCGAAGATCCTGAGTTCGATCCTCAGCATGGGTTTATTTCTTTTCCTTTTACTTTGGATTCATTCTTTTTCCTGCTGCGTCACGACGCAGCAGGTCTACTATAATCGGTTTTGAGAGTATGTTTTGCACACACTAATACACAGTTAATGATCCTACATTTGTTGTAAAATCATGGTAACTGTTTATAACGCTTTTACAACGATTTTAAAACGAATTTACAACGTGGTAAATATGCAGTAAAGTTGTTATTATGCTGAAGCATTGTAAAAACGTTGTAAACAGTTACTTGATTTTCCAACAAATGTACCATGTGGTAAAATCATTGTAAAAACGTTGTAAATCCGTTGTAAAAATTGTAAAACCATTTTAAATTGGTCCAATTTAAGTTACAACGATTTTACAACGGATTAACCACAATTTTACAACGTAGTAAAATATTGTAAATACGTATAAAAACCGAGGAAAAACAGTTGTAACTTCGTTAAAATCTCATGGTAAAAATGGATATAAACATTGTAAATCCATTCAAAAGTATTAAGATTTCATTAAAATTCCATGGTAAAATCATGGTAAAATTGTTGTACCTTGCGCAGCAATTTACAACGATTTTACCCGTAAAAGTTCTTCCTGTGACGGGTTGCAGAAACAAGTTTTTAAAAGTAAGAAAATAAGTGAGAAAAAGATTAAAGAGAAAAATGAGAAAAACCTGAGACTGAAATGAGAAAAGTTTATTTTACAACTAATAGTCCGACCACTGACTTGTATTAATGTTTAGAGTCTGGTTTTTTGTGTAATAATGCGTGAAGTAACTGTAAACTAATGTCAGACTGAAAAATGTGCAAAAACGCGTACTGGAAGATAAGAAACGAAGCCTTTTTGAGAAATAGTGGGACTGTTAAAATTAGTCACTGCTTGTGCAAAATATAGGAAAACAAACTCGGTCGAATATCCCAAAGCTAAACGGAATAAATCGTCTGAAAGAAAGCGAATAAATTGATACAGCCAAAGACTAATTGCTAGCCAGGAATGACGCACAAGTTGAACTATTATAAAAGGAATAAACAAAGTCAGAAAAGGCCGCCTTCAGCCGAAAGTCTTGATCTGGCGTTTGACTCTGTTTTGTTGGCTCTGCTATCTACTATGTTACTGCTTCTCTGCTATACTTGTTTGCTGTAAATAAACTGCTTTTGTTAACTACTGCTTCTCGGACCTCACCTGAAGCCCAGGACAACACGCTCTGCTTGCCCGCCTGCTACATTTGGTAGCACAGCGTGGTTACCTTTAACGTGGTTGGCTGCTCTGTTACACGTGGACATCTGTTATTTCCCGATACTTTTTGCTATTTTCCGTCCTCGAATGAAACTTTGTTTCAAACTTTGGCCTTCCTGGTATCATTAACTACTACTCAAAGGCACATTTTAATGATTTGCTTCCTGAGGTTTAGAATACGAGAACTGGCATTGTACACTACTAAAGTGAGACACTTTTGGGATAACGTTAATTAACGTCGTTTATTTCTGCTAATCTGGTTCCTCACTGGGTGTCTCTAAATGCCTTTCAATTTTGGAAACTCTGTTGGCTGAATTTGATCTGCATAGTACATAGACGATTTGTCCCTCTTAATTCCGCTCCAATGGTCAACCTTCTGTCCCGACTATTAAGAGACAGGCTTCCTTTGGTCAAATATCAGCTGCTTAAAAATTGATATGGGACATAATCATTTTAATTCCGGACTGCGTATCGACTGCTGGACTTTGTTTCGGCCTTAACTTATTTCTGCATTATCAGCCTTACCGATACCCACGTGGAGCCTGTTGAGTGCTGAAATTTGGTCCTTGCTTAACTGTAGTTCTGTTTTGATCTGCCGTCATTTAGGATTCAGATATGACTTCCGGCCTTTCTCGGTATGAACTGCGTAATATCTGAATTTTTGTTTTCATTAAAACCGGAGCTTGACAAAGGTTCCCGTCATTGTGTGTTAATTTTATATCCCGTGTGTTAATTTTATAACCTAGCGTTTCCTTGAGATGCTAATTGTCTAATACCTGAGGGATCACCTTTTTTACCAGACTTTAATTTTGTCAAATGGTTTCTGTCGCCGAAAAAGCATAAAATATTGCCTGTACTGTTTCTTCTTTTCTTTGATGAAGGACGAAATAATGTCTGATGACAATGAGACACCAAACGATGACAGTCAAGTTTCGGCTCAAAATCCCGAATTTGCTAGGCTAGAGCGGCATTCTCGTGCTATAAAAATGCATGGGCAAATGCTTGAGGAATTACGTAACGATCTTAATGATTATTTCCAAAGAATTCAAGCGTTACCTACGTCTATAGATGTAAAAGATTATCAGGCACTTAAGGGTGATTTTGATCAGTTTAAACAAACTTACTTTCACAGCTCTACCTTTTCGCAGCCACCTAGTGTGAGTGTGTGTCTACTGATGTCGTGTCGTTGCCTAAGGATACCTTGAAACCTTTTTCTGGAAGAAGTGACGAACAGTGCATAGATGATTGGTTTAAAGTTTTTAAACTTGTTGCAATTGCTCAGAGTTTGGATTCTGACCGACAGTTAAAAGTTTTGCCTGCCTATTTGCGAGACTATGCTCTGGACGTCTACTCTAACTTAGAACCTAGCGAAAAGTCTAGTATTGATGTTTTAGAATATAACCTGACTAAACATTTAAAGCCGGCTGAGGCTGAGCGTTTTGCAAGTATGCAGTTGCATAGCCGTGTGCAGAAACCAAGTGAGAGTGTGCAAGACTTTGCATATGCAATTCAGAGGCTGGTGCAGAAGGCCTACCCAAGTATGCAGAATGCAGCTGCCACTAACTTAGCGTTTAACAGTCTGATTAATGGGTTGAATCCTTATTATAAGAAACATTTAATTTTGCAGAACCCGAAGGACTTTACTGATGCAGTTCAAAAAGCTCGACAGATCGAAGCTTTGGAAGGTTTAAATTCTATTGGCGCTGTATCTGCCAACGTGGCGGCCTATGAAGCAGCCGCCTCTGAAGGGTATGTGCGACGTTCGGAGCAAGAATCTTTGCTGACCGAACTAGGAAGGTTGGTAGATGCTATGAAGCAGCAACACTCTCAGACTGTAACTCAAAATAAGCGTTTTGAAAGTTTTCAGCAGCAAGTTCAGGCGAACTTGAATGATTTAAATCCACGTATTCAGCAAAGTCCCCGATTCAGCAATGGGGCTCGTGGATATTCGTCGAATGCTCCTAGTAGAAGTAGACCAGGATTTAGTCAGTTGGACCCTCGGGATAGGGGCCGTCCACCACCAGCAACTGGAGGGCCGCGATGGACTTCCGATGGGAGATTAATTTGTTTTTCATGTGGTCGACAGGGCACTATGCGCTCTCGAATGTAGAACGGGTAGAACGGCACCGTAGAATGTGTGGTGTGTCGCAAAACAGAGCTCCTGCCGCAGCTAGTTTCAACAGAGTACCAGGTGGTAGGCAAGTCTCTAGGGCATCGACAGCAGCGGTTCAGCGAGAGCCTACGACCTCAACGGAAACGGTCTCGGCTTCCCATGTTCATTCAGAATTAGCTGATTTGCATATGAGTATTAAGGCCTTACAAGACGCAACTGGTGTCATCGCTCGGCAAAGACAAGACTATAACCAGCTTCAGAAAGATAACGAGACATTGTTTCAGCAGAACCAACGATTGGTTCAACGATACTGCACTGGGAATGAGTCGGTTCCAAAACATCCAGTAAGTACCGTACTGACTTCCCCTGTCCCGATTTTTCGTCGAGCTAACGGACGTATTCGCCAGCGTTATCGTCGTAGGCTGCGGTGGTCACTGAGTCCTCGGTCTGTCACGATGTTCCTATTTCTCTTGGCTGGCATGTTTCTTTTCAGCAGCGTTCCAGTACGGACCGTGCCAGTGTCCGATAATCCATTATTGTGTCAAACTAAAGAAGGCAAAGCCCTTTGGCAGCTACCGCCTGCAGTTCAATGTAAGGTAGATCCTAGGATGCAACAAGAACAGGTGATAGATACCCAGATAATGTTGTACAAGCATAATCACGTTCAATATCGTTCGAAGGCATGGCGATGTAAGATAGTCCACCAGATAGTTAAGACTTTTACATACTTCTTTGGCGATGAGAACTTGAAAGAAGAAGAGAAGCATGACATCCCTGGCTCCGGACAGGAATGAGAATCCATGAAACAGTTTCGTCAGTGTCGTTACGGAGATCTAGTAGATAGGGGTGGACTTCTGCAAACTACAAATAAGCTAGACTGGTATTATCCGGGAGGAGGTATCAATTGTTGCTATTGGAAGGTTTTTGAAAGTTATAACTGTTACCTTACAGAGGGAGTAGTTTATAAGAGACATCATAACGATTATATGGAAAGTAGTTTGGGAATTACTACTCATTGCACGTATCAGCATGGTAGCTGTGCCTTGGCGGATCAAAGCTTCCTCCGATGGGATGTAAATCCTGATGCAATATGCGAATTTCTCGAATGGAAGGCAATCGATGAGCAAATGTGGGCATCTAATTGGATATCCAATGACGGCACTCTAGCATTAACCTATTTAGCTGGTCGTATTACAGTTGACTGCCAACTACAACCTGTGCTCGTTTCTGAGCAAGGAATACCTTTCCGAATTCTCTCAACTAACTCCACTCCCCGCCTTCGAGTAACACGTAGTGTAGCTACAGCAGAAACTGGTCGTAAAGGTAGGGTGCACAGAATAGTAAACAATTGGGCCAAAAGCAATGGTGTCGTAACTTCCGATTTGTTGGCAAGTATGTTGCAAGCCATAGAGCTTCGACTGCATCGTAATATTAGATTTGCCTTTGAGCAGGCAATGCATTCTATTTGTACTTCAATGCAAACCGTTATTGAAGTGCTTAAGGCTGACATAATAGGGAACCCTACTTTAGCAATGAGAGCATTATTAAAACGCTCAGATATTTATGCGCGTTCAGGGGGATCTGTAATTGAGGTTTGGCCCTGTCAGGAGGTTGAGGGATCATATAGTTTTCTTCCTATGAATGGTTCGACGTGCACCAAAGAAATTCCAGTAACCTTCCAGTTTGCAAACGAAACTCATCTGGCTTATTTGGATCCAGTTGACAACATTCTGCATCATTCAGGCCAACCATCTGAGTGTGATTTAGGAAGCACTATTCCGCTACGACTAGGAAATCGGACTTACGTGTACCAGGCGAGTGGTGGTAAATTGATACCAATGCATAATCTTCCAGAAATTAGGGCCTTCGATTGGAATTTGTCCTCGCCTTGGAACTTTGAAGCCACTATTTTTCACGAAATTGTTATGTACAATTTCAGTGATATTGCAACGTCGGCCTCTCTTAATGATCTGTTAGGAGGGATACAGTATCAACAACAAATCCTGGCAGAACTAGGTGTTTCTCAGCAGCAATTTCGAAACCCGGATGCCGCAGCTAGAGGAATGATTTCTTCAATCATGCATAAAGGTTTCTTTGATTTTCTTAGTGGATACGGAATCAATCCATTCCAAATATGGGTGTTCGCTGTTTGTATTTATGTAACAATTTGTTTCGCTGTAATACATTGTTGCCCTCTCGCAACTAGTGGTTCTCTCAGCGTTAATTTACCTGACACTATACCTAAGCTAACCTCCTGGATACAGAATCGGAAACAATCAGGACCGAGTCCAGCAGAAACTATTTCTCTCGAGGTTATAGAACCACCTGATATAACACCAACCTTCCGTAGACCTCCAAGTGTTATCATCTCGCCTCCACCACTTTACCCAGCATTACATCGTAATAATTCCGTCTATTTACCACCGCGTCCTCAACCTCCACGTCCGTACGGACGCTCAAAACCTGTGAATGAGTATGTAACCTCATTTTTGCAATGGCCACAGCCTATTCCTCCAGACTTGGAAGATTATGTGCCACGAAGTGCTTTACCACTTCCTCCTCCTCCAGATCTTAGTATAAATACAATCATGACACCAGTTACCACCGTGAAGATAAACATTAGGGTGGAGGGTAAGCTGGTTGCTGCTCTGGCAGATACTGGAGCTCATGTGTCTCTACTGAGCCATTCAGTCTTCGATGACTTGCCGACTCGTAGTAGTCTTGAGCTGCGTTTACCGGATATCATGGCAACAGCTGTGACTGGTCATGCTTTAAAAATAGTCGGTAAAGTGCACTTACGTGTTCAGGTAGAATCCTCAGTGATAAAGCATTGCTTGTATGTGGCGAAGGGGATGCCCTATCAATGTATTCTGGGGATTGACTTTCTGAGCCGTTTTGGCCTGGTCGGCTTTGACTTTCAACATGAATTGCTACATCTTGGAAAGGAGCGTGCTCTTTTCCGACCAACTGAGTGTCCGATCTTGGTGTCCGATATTGATTTTTCTTACGTGGCTGTTGTTAGGGCAGTAGAAACCACAACGGTGCCACCACGCGCTGAAGTAGTATTGCCATGTGCAGGAAATATAAACAGTGCAGCTATGTTTGAGCCAAATCAGGAATTAAGTGAGAAACATGGCATTCTTGTGGCGAGAGCTCTTGTTACTACCTGTGATGGGGGTACGACGGTACTGGTAAGGGTCATGAATCCATCGCTGCAGTCGGTAAAAATTTATAGAAACATGAGGGTTGGGACGTTAGAACCGTACGATAAGGTGGTAGCTATATTGGATGAGGACGGTTCTTTAACAGGTGGTAGTACTAACCAGCTAGTTCCTGTATACTCGGTAAGTGCTGAAAGCAATCTTTGTCATCGTGGGATTGAACTCACGCACTTACCTTCACAATTGAGAGAATTGAATTTAGACGGTATTGATTTATCGGATCCCCAGTTATGCAAGTTAATGGACTTCCTATGTAGTTACTCTGATGTCTTTGTAAGTTCGAATCAACCAACAGGATACGCCGCGGAATTTGAACATCGCATATTTACTGGAAATCACCCTCCAATTAAGCAACCACCCTATAGGATTCCTGTAGCGCAGCGACAGCTTGTCGATGATCAGATTGCAGTTATGCAAGATCAGGGAATAATCAGACCGTCAAAAAGTCCGTGGTCATCACCAGTTGTCTTAGTTAAGAAGAAAGACGGTACATGGAGGTTTTGTGTCGACTCTCGTAAGCTAAATTCGGTCACAAAGAAAGATGTGTTTCCACTTCCGAATATTACTGAAATACTTGATAGTATGTCAAATTCTCGGTATTTTTCATCACTCGACTTGGCCCAAGGGTACTGGCAAATCACCCATTCAAGAAGGTGACAGAGAGAAAACAGCGTTCATAACGCATAGTGGGCTCTATGAATTTAACGTTATGCCATTCGGCCTCTGCAATGCCCCAGCAACCTTTCAGAGGTTGATGGAAGTAACGCTTGCGGGTCTGAACTGGTCAATTTGTTTGGTATACATAGATGATGTCGTCATTTTCTCTGCTTCGTTTGAGGATCATCTCGCAAATTTAGGAAACGTTTTCGATCGTCTTCGGTTGGCAGGATTAAAAATTAAGGCCAAAAAGTGTCAGTTCTGTCGGTCAAGCATACAGTTTCTGGGACATGTGGTATCTAAAGATGGGATTCGACCCGATCCGGATAAAACTGCTAAAATCGTAGAGGCCGTTGCTCCTAGAAATATAGACGAACTCAGAGCATTTCTCGGTTTAGCTTCCTATTATCGCCGATTCGTATATAATTTTGCTACAATAGCAGCTCCACTTCACAATTTGCTAAAGAAAAGTGTAAAATATGACTGGACAGCTGAATGCCAAGAGGCTTTCCAGCTGCTTAAAGATCGCCTTACTTCACCACCTATCCTTGCCTACCCTGATTTTGCACGTGTTTTTGTTTTGAGAACTGATGCTTCTATCCTGGGGTTAGGAGCATTGCTAGCTCAGGAGTACCCCGAAGGCGAGAAGGCCATAGCGTTTGCTAGTCGAAATTTGAGGAGTAGTGAAAGGAATTATAGCGTAGTGGAATTAGAATGTCTGGCAGTAGTCTGGGGAGTTAAGTATTTTAGAACTTATTTAGTCGGTAGGCATTTTACTATTGTCACTGACCACGCACCATTGCGTTGGCTTCTGAAATTTGGGAAACACCAGGAGGGACGACTTGCTCGGTGGGCATTGCTCTTACAGAGCTACGATTTTGATGTAGTCTACAAGCCGGGCAAAACCAATGCTGCGGCTGACTTCTTGTCTCGACTGCCCGAGGTTCAAATTACTACTGTGAATGCTGAGTACGACTTCTTATCAAAGGCACAGTTAGCGGACAGTGAGCTGTCACCGATGATTCGTTTTCTTAGTGATGGCAGTTTGCCTAACGACGAGGATTCGGCAAGGCATATAGTCCGCCAGGCGCCGAGATTTTTGCTGATTGAAGGGGTCCTATATCACCTGTATCCGCGGATCGGTAAGCGAGAATAGACGCTATACAACCAGGTTGTTCTACCAGTAAGTCTTAGAGAGTCCGTTTTGCGGGAATATCACGACAGTCCGTTGGGTGGACATCAATCCTTTGAGCGTACTTACCTGAAGATTCTGCCAAAGTACTTTTGGGATGGTATGTACTCGGATATACGCCGATGGTGCGAAGCCTGTGACTCGTGCGAAACTAAAAAGTCAGCCCGTAAGTTCCGAACAGCTCTTAAGTCTATACCTGTTCAGGGAGTGATGGATCGCATGGCCGTCGATATTGTAGGCCCGTTACCACTCACGGAAAGTGGAAATAAGTATATCATCGTTTTTATGGATTATTTGTCTAAGTGGCCTGAAGCCTTCCCTTTGGCAGATACCACTACTGAAACTGTAGCTAGGGTTTTTGTGGAACAGATTGTTTGCAGATTTGGAGCTCCTGCAGAGTTACTCTCAGATCAAGGTCCTCAGTTTAAGTCGGTCAACTTGCAAGCTATTTGTGACATCTTGAATGTGGACAAAACCTTGACAACACCGTACCACCCGCAAACTGACGGTTTGGTAGAACGGTTTAATGGCACTCTCCTTACTATGCTTAGCATGTACGCAAATACCAGACAGACAGATTTGAATAGATATATTCCGTTTGTTCTGTTTGCTTACCGAACAACGAGGCAAGAATCTACAAAGCTAACACCATTTTTGCTCATGTACGGGCGCGAAGCAAATTTACCGGTAGATGTCACATTGCGGGCTCCCTCTGAGTACTGCGAGCTGGACGATTACAAGACAGTCCTTCTGCGTGGTATTCGAGAGGCGTTGACTTTGGCAAGGGAAAATATTGACTTGGCACAAGAAAAGCAAGCGATTACCTATGATCGTCGGCTTAACGACCCCGAATTTTCAGTAGGAGATCAGGTCTGGTTGCATAATCCCGCGCTCGGTCGGGGACGCTCACATAAGTTAGCGCATCCATGGCATGGTCCATTCACTATTATTCAAATTAAACACCCGGATGTCCTGATCGAACCATCCAGAGGTCGGAATCGTAAGTGTCAATTCGTACATATTAACAGATTGAAGCGCTACCGCGGTCCTGCCGTGCCAGCGTTAAGCTCACAACCACAGAACTTAGAATCAGTACCCGGCCTTTTGTCTGCTATTGAGGAAGGTGCTGAAGCAAACGGTGAGCAATCGGCTCAGGAAGATTCGGACGCAGTAGGCGATGGTGACGCCGGGGAAGAAGCTGTGTATGGTGAAAACGATCAAAACCAAGCATCTGACCCCCTAGATTCGAAAATTGCCATAAGATATAACCATCGCACAGAAGCTGAGAGAAAGCGAGTGAAGCGCTTTGAGCCAGATTAGACGTTAACTTACTTAAACAGTTTAGTTTAATTTAATTCAGAACTATATTAACTAGGAATCTAATTTGAGGTGCTGTAATTAGGTTTGTTGAACTATGCGTCTTTCAAATGTTTCGTTTAAGGCCGTCAACGAGTTTAGGAGATTCTGTGCCATTAACGAACCGACATTCTGTGAGAGGCCGTTAAAGGAACGGCTTAAATTCTAACTGATTTTTTGAGAAAGTAAGTTAGCACGAGCATAAATTCTCAGAATGTTAGTTAAGACATGGCACAAATTCACAGAAAGGCCGTTGGCTGCTTAGCACACTTTCTTAGAAAGTACGTTCGTTAGTGAGCAACAAACGCAAATCAACTTAAATTCTCATTAGCTATGTTCTATTTGAAAATGCGCGCAAATACACGAAACAAACTGGAAACATCATTTTTATAAGTATTTGGCTGACAAATACTTCAGAAACAAAGTAAAGCATCAATTATATTTAATTAATTAATTAAATTCAACGAGCACTTTATTTACACACAACACGACTAAAATTTAGTCTTTTTTAAATATGATAAACCAGTATCAAATCAACAAATTTGTTGTTGTTACCAATACTTTTGCAAAACCTCTGCATTTGTGCTTATTTTCCCTTCAGATCTGGCTAACGTACTGCAGAGTTGCAACATAACAATCCAAAACAAAACCACTCCATTTTTGCTTATTTTCCCCTTTAGATCTTGCTAACGTATGTATAACTACTGCAGAGTTGCAACATAAAACTTATGGGTTTTATCTAGAATAGCAGCGCTGATCTCAATTTCAACAAAAATGGTGTTGTTACCAATAATTTAGGCAAAACCACTCCATTTGTGCTTGTTTTCCCCTTAGATCTTGCTAACGTATATATAGCTACTGCAGAGCTGCAGCATAAAACTTATGGGATTTATCTAGAACAGCAGCTGGTCCCAATTTCAACAAAAATTGTTGTTGTTACCAATAATTTGGCAAAACCACTCCATTTGTGCTTATTTTCCCCTTAGATCTTGCTAACGTATATATAGCTACTGCAGAGCTGCAGCATAAAACTTAGGGGTTTTTATCTAGAACAGCAGCTGGTCCCAATTTCAACAAAAATTGTTGTTGTTACCAATAATTTGGAAAAACCACTCCATTTGTGCTTATTTTCCCCTTAGATCTTGCTAACGTATATATAGCTACTGCAGAGCTGCAGCATAAAACTTATGGGTTTCATTTGGCTGTCAAGACAATGTCGACGTTCTTCGCATAAACTCAATTTATTTTAAAAACCACGTATATATTTAAATTAAGAAATAATTCTATGTATTTCAATTTAATTGGATCTATTAAATCAAATCTATTCAATCAGATCTATTTATTTTGGATATGGTCCCTAATTTTGCGGCATTCCTTTCAATTTCAAAACATAGATCTCATTCAAAGATTCCATGTTCCTTCCGTGTCAACACAGATTCTACATAGATTCACGCTAAAAGGTCGAACACGCATATTTTAAATTCAAATAAAAACTATTAATTTTAAAACATGTCTGTAGAATTTGTTGCGTGTGCATCTAAAAATCTGCAAACTTCTTTGCTGACACTCTACCAATATGTTGGCAAAACCACTCGATGTATGATTAAAAACCATGTACTCAAATTTAAAAACTAAATTACAATGTATTTCAGTTTTACTTTGTACTTTGGATATGGTCCCTAAATAAACTATGGTGAGATTCTTTCAATTCCCAACATTTAGATCTCACAAAGATTCCATGTTCCTTCCGTGTCAACACAGATTCCAAATAGATTCACGCTAAAAGGTCGCACACGGATAAGAGCAAATTCAAATAAAAACTGTATTAAAATTTATTATTATTATTGTATTAAATTATTTTAAAACCAGTGTGTACACTGTTTCATGCCAGTGCAAAAATCTGCAAATTTCTTGGCTGACACTCTACCAATATGTTGCCAAAACCGCCCGATTTCTGATTAAAAACCATGTACTCAAATTTAAAAACTAAATTACAATGTATTTCAGTTTTACTTTGTACTTTGGATATGGTCCCTAATAAACTATGGTGAGATTCTTTCAATTCCCAACATTTAGATCTCACAAAGATTTCATGTTCCTTCCGTGTCAACACAGATTCCAAATAGATTCACGCTAAAAGGTCGAACACGCATATTTTAAATTCAAATAAAAACTATTAATTTTAAAACATGTCTGTAGAATTTGTTGCGTGTGCATCTAAAAATCTGCAAACTTCTTTGCTGACACTCTACCAATATGTTGGCAAAACCGCGCGATTTCTGATTAAAACCATGTACTCAAATTTAAAAACTAAATTACAATGTATTTCAATGTTGCACTAGATCTGTGTACTTTGGATCTGGTCCCTAAAAAATAAACTATGCGACATTCCAATTTCCAATCATTTTAGATTCTATACAAAGATTCCATGTTCCTTCCGTGTCAACACAGATTCCAAATAGATTCACGAAAAAGGTCGCACACGGATAGAGCAAATTCATATAAAAACTGTTGTTAATTTGTCACGTGTCATTATCGCCAGAGCCAATGTAGGGAGCTGAATGTTCAATTCCAGTCAACATACTTTCTCTTAACTTTCTTAGAAAGGCCGTTGGCTTATCGACATAAATTCTGTGAAAGTGTGCCAATAGCCAGCAGACATTCTAAGAAAGGTAGCCAGTTTATCGAATAGATTCTTTTTTAAAAATGTGAATTTCAGTAGAATTTAAACCAACATTCTTAGAATGTCTGCCAGTAGTTAACATAAATTCTTTTTAAAGTGTTATAAACTCGTTAACGGCCTTAAACGAAACATTTGAAAGACGCACTAGAGTATTAGGGTATTTCTGAGTCTAACTAATTTTTATCATTATTTTGTTTTAGTGGTCGTTCAATGTAACCGCGCCCGCCCAGGGTTTGGGCGACCGTGTTTCTCTGTTTGTGCTTGCTAGTCGCTTGCGCTCTTTTGTGGTCTTATTGCAATTTACTGGTGATGAATAGGAAGTGCGAGCCGCCAGTGAACTGGAAAGGGAGAACTCGTGAACAACGCTATTACCCCAAATGCCCAAGTCATTCGTCTTGGCGTCCGAAGGTCCATATGATGGAGGAGCATCGTCCAGGAAAGCCAGTAATTGTCTGCTCGCTGCAGAAACATTCTTCCGTTTTCCCTCAGTTGTTGTCCAAAGCCCAAGCGCATAAGTACTGCTCCTTGGACACTGAAGGACTGGACCATGATGGGGATAAATACGCCGGCAGTAAAGTAAACATTCTACAGCTGGCGTTTTCGTCCGATCCTGAAGACATTTATATCTACTGCATCGGATTTATGACGGACTTTAAGGCCATCAATTTTCCTTCGAACCTTCAACGATTCCTTAGCGACGGCCAATGCCATTTCATCGCCAATGGGTCCCATAATGATGGCCAGCGCCTTTACGACACATACCAGATTTCTCTCCGTCATCTGGTTGAACTATCGCGACTCTTTTTGTCCGTAACTGAGCATCGTCAGTACTTCAAGCGCTCGGGACAACAAACAGTTGGTCTGGCCTATCAAATGAAGTTTCTGTATGGAATCGAAAAAAGTGAACAAATTCAGCGTTTTGGACTTGATTTGGTCCCAGTTGGTCACCAACTTGAGTATGCTGTATCTGACGTTTCATACCAGCTTAGAATTGCTCAGTACTGTTTCAGCAAGCTCCTGACTGGAAACGTTACAACAGATACCATCATGGCTTTGCTGAAGGAATGTCGCGATACTATTTCCATTACCACCCTGCCTTTAGGACATCATCGTAGAGGCAAGCGCCGTCGACGTCGTTCGACTAAAACTTTCCGATCCTATTCCCCACCAAACCCTAGCAAAAAGAAACTCAGACATCATGATGGTTGGTCTGACGATAGCTCTGTCGATTCAATCCCGTCCGATCAAGAAGTTGGCCCGCCAGCCCCAACCCCTGGTCCTTCAGACGTCCACGCTGATGGTGATCTACCAGCCCCAGCCGATGTGTCTGGTCCCAACAGTTTTGCTCAAGATGAATTGCCGTCATCGTCCGGTACCCTGCAGCCTGATCCGGCAGCTGCAGTGTCTAACCCTGGAGACAGTTCCGAAGGTCCGGTTGACTTTCTTTTTGCCGAACTTTTGCGTTATCTCGACAAATCTCGGCAAATCCCCAGAAAACATTCGTTGGCTACTGCTCTGGTTAATTTCCATCGAATGTATCCTGAGCCTGGCTTGACTTCTTATGAAATTTCTGCTATTCGTGGTTACCCTCCTGCTTGGGAGATCCGTTACATGATAGGAGGTGTAACGTTCGTAGCGCAGGAGTCGTCTGACAAACCGAACGCCGCCTTTGAGAAGCTGGCCAATGTTCTACTACGGATCATGAACCCGGCTATAGGACCGCTTATCCTTCCCCGAAAGACTGGAAAACTGTATCGTTATCAGCGATTGCAAAGACGACAGGAATCTGATAATAGTCGGTTTATCCCACACCCTGGAGTTCCCGTAGCTGCGCTCGCAACGGCGGACGCTAATGCGAGTGTTGATCCCCGCTGCGAACGTTGGACAGACAATTCTGTGCTATTTTTCGGCAAAGGCTCCGTCCTTAGCAATTTCCACTATTCCCCTATCACCGTTGGTGATCAAGACTTTGCATGTGTCGAACAATCATATCAACACGAGAAAGCCCTGTTTTTCGAAAAGACTGACATTGCTGATGATATCTTAGCCACTTCCGATCCTGTGGCACAGAAACGAATGGGCGGAGTATTGACAAAAAACACTGACAGCTCCTGGTACTTTGTTGCACAGTACCACATGTATGCTGCACTTTACGCAAAGTATACCCAACATCCAGATTTGCATCAACATTTTTTATCGACTGGTACGCGCCATCTAATTGAAGCTAGTCCGAACGATTCTTACTGGGGCAGTGGTGCACCCTTGTCTGTCACTACAGACTGGACTGGCTCCAACATAATGGGCCGTCTGTTGGTAGCGTTACGTAAACATCTAGCAAGCGGATGCACACGCTAGATTATGTAAGTCTAAGGTGGCTGTTAAACAATAAATTACAGAAATAAATTACCTAATGATGCGTGTTAGGTTACTTACAATACTATCCGGAACATATATGTGATGGCTCATAAAACGATAACAGAGTTTTAATACCTACGGAAAGCATATATTAAGTGTATCACTCTCTCCCGCGTGCGACCCCGTGTTTTGCTATTCAGACAGCTGTTCTTTGAGATAATACAATAAAGTATATTTTGACTTTGTTTCTGTTCTGCAGTGGTATACGTGTTTTGGTTTAGGTCGCTTTCCCCTTGGTCATGGCGTAAAATTTATCCAAATCATGGTGATGATGCGGGTGACACAAATTCTTTATCTAGTTTTGACAGTAGTGTTAGTATAAACAGTGTACCAGAATATCGAATTGTTGGTTTAGATGGTAGGGGTTTAAAGTTTGAAAAGGTTGATCGAGCAGAGGAGTTGCGTTTACGTCAAACTTTGCGTCGAGAGGTTCATGAACGCTGGAGAAGACCTCCGTCCCCTGATTTTGTACATCGTAGACCTTTGGTTAGGTTTGGTTATGTAGGTGAAACTGATGCAGACTACATTCCGGAGTATGTTTTTAATTCAGTTACTTAATAGTATGAGGTATACAACTCAGAAGCGCACCCTGAATTAGTATTAACCTTTAGGTTCCTGGATGGTACCGGTCTCCCTGATGCAGTGTGGTTGGACAATGGCCATCCAGCTCGGGAGATGTTTCGGACTCCGCCACCATGGCCGGAAAGGCGCTTACGAATACGATTACCTCTTCCGGATGTTGTGCCAGCATCCGACCGAGCTTATGGCTACGGTGTCGTTGCAGTCCTTGAGGCTCCAGTAGAACCAGACGATACTGATTCAGAAACTGAGTATGATGATCCGCCAGAGGATGAACCACATGTGTATGGCAGTCTTGCATCTTTTCGTTGGTCGAACGGTTCTTTGTCGACCGACGACCCGCGTACTATTCATCCTGAGGATTATAGGATTATAGAAAGGGGTTCAATTCAAGATTTGCTCTGTTATTCATCTAGGGACTACGTATGCCCAACTAGGCGCCGTAGATGTAGCTTCTAAAATAGATCTAATTCTCCCTTTTAGGTTTAGTTAAGAATAAAACTGCAATGTTTAGACGAATGCGCTTATGGTGTATATAAGATTGTACGTCAATTTTGTAAACTATTTAGTGACTTAATTTTCTAATTAATTGTAGGTAGCATGACGACGTATTCTTCAATAGCTGGTATTCTTTCTCAAGGTCGGTTTGCCGATTGTCCTAATCTTGCTAAGCGTTTTGATCACTGGATCACGGTTTTGGAAAGACTGTCTTTAGATTATGCAAATGACGATGCTTTAAGTCCCTGGTCTTTAAAACATTTTGTGCATCCAGATGCCTATTTTCCGAAATTGGCCCATCTCCTCGTTGCCGATCATAATTTATTGTTCGCATCTCTAAGTTCACATGAATCATCCTACTTTCAAACTAGAGGACATCCTTTCCTTGAAAACTATGCAACAGCCCTTTTTACTCAAATGCTTAATGCTACTGCATTCGCTCATGAACGAGATCTTTGTCTGCGTAATCTAGGTACTAGTGCATGGGTATTTGCTAACCGTACTGGCGCTCAACCAGGTCTTAGGCATATTCGCCTTGATTCATTGCAAGATATTTATGTATGTGATTATCGTAGTAGTACTGTTTACGGTCAAGAAAACCTGGAGAAATTTTTTCCGGTTCCTGAATTTCTGTCAACCAATAGTACTTCCTTAGATGGCATTGAAGCTGATTTATTTGGGTTAGGAGTTGTTTTTGCGCAGTTGCTTTTCCATCGCGATCCTTTTCAAGCTGCATCGCGCCTTCCCTATCAGCGCATTAGATAGCGTATGGTGACTACACTTTACCCTTAAATATAGTTACTTCTCCTGAAGCTGCGCATGTTATTCGCAGGCTGCTAAGTCCTCTTCCTGCTAGGCGACCTTCCGCTATCGTCTTGCTGCTAGAACCTTACTTTGAGTCCACTCGTCGCAATCCTAATTCGCTCCCGTTAGAAGCTATTCAAGCCACTGTTCCAGCTTCTACAGGACCCCCTTCTCCTACCTCTAACCCGCCTTCTACCCAATGCAGTTAGTCAATAAGCAGTCGCTCGACACTGTCTCTTTGTTCCTCTAACTCCACAGTTCCTTTTAACTGCCCTGTGCAGAATACTGAAGGAGTCGAACCTTCGACCTCGGTTGCGGCAGTGTCTTTAGAACGACCGCATAGTCTGACTGACTTTCCCCATTCAAGCGGTCTTCGCCAAGCACTTTCTAAGCGAGTGTCGAGTCTCTCTGACGCTAGTTCAAATTTCAAGCGGTCTCGAACTGATTGAGTGATTTTGTTTTGATGAATATTTGCTCTGCAGTAGAGTTGTCACGAGATCTTGAAAATACAAGGAAAAACAAAAATTTCGAAAACCAGAACCAAAAACCTCTGCATATTTTAATTTCGTACAATGTATTTGCCACTGGCAGCACGCGAGATGCGTCCTACCAGATTTTCTTGTACTGCATTATTTATTTGCTTGTGCTACCTGTTTATTCTGTCCCCTGGCAGCGCGCGAGTGGCGTCCTTCCAGTTTTGTTTGACTACGTTTTTGCATTCACTGTCTTTTTGATGTGTAACTGTACTCTGGTTGCACGCGTTGGCGTCCTTCCAGTTTGACTGTTTGTTCAGATATTTGTTATTCTTTATGTCGGCTAATTTATCATTTGTTGTTCCTATGCCTTTTCCACAGTTGTTGCGTCTCTTTTGGTTTACTGCTACTTCTTGTACGAAGCAATGATTTGTTACCTGAGCGTATACTAAATTCTTTCTACTTCCTGACCTCAATTTTTGAAATTGGTGGACCAATTTTTTGTAAGAGGGGAGGTGTGTGACGGGTTGCAGAAACAAGTTTTTAAAAGTAAGAAAATAAGTGAGAAAAAGATTAAAGAGAAAAATGAGAAAAACCTGGGACTGAAATGAGAGAAGTTTATTTTACAACTAATGGTCCGACCACTGACTTGTATTAATGTTTAGAGTCTGGTTTTTGGTGTAATAATGCGTGAAGTAACTGTAAACTAATGTCAGGCTGAAAAATGTGCAAAAACGCGTACTGGAAGATAAGAAACGAAGCCTTTTGGAGAAATAGTGGGACTGTTAAAATTAGTCACAACTTGTGCAAAATATAGGAAAACAAACTCGGTCGAATATCCAAAAGCTAAACGGAATAAATCGTCTGAAAGAAAGTGAATAAATTGATACAGCCAAAGACTAATTGCTAGCCAGGAATGACGCACAAGTTGAACTATTATAAAAGGAATAAACAAAGTCAGAAAAGGCCGCTTTCAGCCGAAAGTCTTGATCTGGCGTTTGACTCTGTTTTGTTGGCTCTGCTATCTACTATGTTACTGCTTCTCTGCTATACTTGTTTGCTGTAAATAAACTGCTTTTGTTAACTACTGCTTCTCGGACCTCACCTGAAGCCCAGGACAACACGCTCTGCTTGCCCGCCTGCTACATTCCTGTGACCCCCCCCCATAGTTTCCTTAGGGGGGGGGGGGGGGGGTTGGGGGGGTATCCCCATAGTTTCCTTTGGGGATAAACTGCTTTTGTTAACTACTGCTTCTCGGACCTCACCTGAAGCCCAGGACAACACGCTCTGCTTGCCCGCCTGCTACATTCCTGTGACCCCCCCCCCATAGTTTCCTTAGGGGGGGGGGGGGGGGGGCGGGGGGGGGGGGGGGGGGTTGGGGGGGTATCCCCATAGTTTCCTTGGGGGGGGGGGGGGGTCATCCCCCCAAAAATTTTTGACCAAATTTACCCCCCCCCAATTTTTTATTACTGACCCTCCCCAAACTTTTGGCTACCCCCCCCCCCCGAACCCCCCCAACGATTTTCGGACCCAAAAAGTTAGCTAAATTTGGTCCAAAAATGGTCATTTTTTTAAAAATTTTTCTAAAATTTTGACCTAAAATCGCTTTAAAACGGTGCAAAAGCGCCTAAAACGTTAAGAACAAGCCTTATTTTGATGAAAAAAGGGCTAAGTTACAGAAAATTTTGCATTTTTTGGCCATGTTTCGAAATTTCTGAGGTCCGAATTCTGGGGGGAGGGGTTGGGGGGGTACCCCCCATCACATTTCGGAGGTCGGCCAAGATTTACCCCCCCCCCCCCCCAGACCCAAAGTTCCAGGGAAACTATGGGTATCCCCCCCAAAAATTTTCGACCAAATTTACCCGCTCCCAGATTTTTGGACCTCCCATCCCCCCACTTGTTGCTACCCCCCCCGAAACCCCCCCCCCCCACGATTTTTGGACCCAAAAAGTTAGCTAACTTTGGTCGAAAAATGGTCATTTTTTTGAAAAATTTTTCTAAAATTTTTGCCTAAAATCGCTTTAAAACGGTGCAAAAACGCCTAAAACGTTAAGAACAAGCCTTATTTTGATGAAAAACGGGCTAAATTACAGAAAATTTTGCATTTTTTGGCCATTTTTTGAATTTTCTGAGGTCCGAATTTTGGGGGGGGGGGTTCGGGGGGGTACTCCCCATCACATTTCGGGGGTCGACCACCAAATTTCCGAAGTTTACCCCCCCCCCCAACCAAAATTTCCAGGGAAACTATGCCCCCCCATAGGTGTACCAGGGGGGGGGGACCCCTCCCGAAAACGTTGGGGGAGGGGGTAGCCGAAATTAGGGTGGGTGGGGTCAGCCGTTTTGAGGTGGGGTGGGGTCCGGAAAAATCGAATTTGGGGGGGGGGTAAAAAAATTTTTTTGTCAAAAATTCAGAAAAAATTCGCCAATTTGCTAGAAAAGCGTTTTTCCAACTAAAAATCAACAATATTTCTTCATCTTTGATCATTTGTTCCAAAAAACTTGGATTTGTTGCAAAAATTTCGAAATTTTCCAAAAAATTTCGAAATTTTACGAATTTTGAGGCAAAATTTTGAGGGTGGGGTCTGGCAAATTTGGGTTGGTGGGGTCTTGGATTTGGCCATTTGGGGGTGGGGTCTGTCTCCAAAATTTCGAGGGTGGGGTCGGCACTTTTCCATTTGGGGGGAGGGGTTCCCCCCCCCACCCCCCCCAGGTACACCTATGCCCCCAAATGGAAAAGTGCCAACCCCACCCTCGAAATTTTGGAGGCAGACCCCACCCCCAAATGGCCAAATCCCAGACCCCTCCCACCCAAATTTTCCAGATCCCACCCTCAAAATTTTGCCTCAAAATTAGTAAAAATTCGAAATTTTTTGGAAAGAGCAAAAATGAAGAAATACTGTTGATTTTTAGTTGGAACTAACGCTTTTTTAGTAAGTTTGCGAATATTTTCCAAATTTTTGACTAAAACATTCCCCCCCCCCCCGCCCCCCCCCAAATTCGATTTTTCCGGACCCCACCCCACCTCAAAACGGCTGACCCCACCCACCCTAATTTCGGCTACCCCCTCCCCCAACGTTTTCTCAAGGTACACCTATGCCCCCCCCCAAACCTCCAAAAAATTTCTCTATGCCAAAAATCGCATTTTCAGCCATTGCTAATCCCAAAAAAACATCCAACCATGAAGTAATTTTAACCCAAATTAATAATAACCCAAATTTTGGCCAATTTTTCGCGCCGTCACGCGACTACCCGAAAATATTTGGGCGTGGTTTGGAGAATCGGCTGGGGGTCCCTCCCCAGACCCCAAACCTCCCCCCAATTATATATATATATACATATATACACGGTGTATTTCTTTTTCTTCTTCTTCTTCCTACTTTTCTACGTCATGTTTTTAATTTTTCGGGCCTGTGGCACTATATATATAATATTCTATATCGATTTTAACAATGCGCCTCGCAGAGCTTTTTATTCAAACTTTTCAAGCTTTCCAATACAAATTTTGCCATTATGTCAAAGAATTTCTCAACTTTTATTGAAATCTTTTCAAAGATTTCCATTACGGCTTTTTTCAAAATTTCAAAAATTTTCTCAGCTTCTGGGGGGCTCCGTCCATAGGTGTACCACCTGTTTGGGTTGGGGGGGAGTAGAAGGTCCAAATTTGGCTCGGGGGACCCCACCCAAATCCGAAATTTGGGGGAGGGGGACCCCCCCTAAACTGTACACAAGTTTTTTTGGCTAGAAATGCTCCTTTTTCGATGTACAGTACGTTACACATACTCAAAAGCTTCTGTCAATAGTTTTCGTATGCGAAAATAGGGCTTGATTATTGACAAATTTGTGCTAAAATATGCCTAAATTAGCCCAGATTGTGGTTTATAATTGCGTATATTACCTTTTAATTGCTATAAGTAACCATCTTTAGCTATTTATATGTGATTTATAGCCATTTTTTCGAATTTTTTTCAAAAATTTTCAGAAACTGCAAAAAAATTTTCAAAAATTTTGCATTTTTTACCTGGTTTGGACCCAATGTTAGGGGGGGAGGGGGGTTTGAGCTCGGCTTGGGGGGGAGTAGTTGAGGTCGGATAGGGGTGGAGGGGGGTCTGGCCTCTCCGTGGGGGGGTCTCACAGGGGGCAAACTGTAGCCTGGTACACCTATGGCTCCGTCCCCCAGACCCCTCGCGTCGGCTGGCGACGTCTCCTGAATCTCGTCATTTTTGTGGCTTCCAAAACGAACTCTTTGTTGAAAACTTCGCCGCCGCCACCCCCCCCCCCCCCCAGCGCAAACCTGTCAGGCGAAGGCAAGAAATTTTTTCCGGCTCGACCCCCCCCCCTTTCAAAATCCTAGGTGCGCCCCTGTATACACCTAGTTTCACCGGAAATTTAGGTTGGGCGAGGGGTGGGAAAGCCATTGTTTCGACAAAAAAAGCGTTAAAATACAGAAAATTTTGCGTTTTTACGCCGTTTTTTGAATTTTCTGGGGTCCGAATTTTGGGGGGGGGGTTCGGGGGGGGACCACCAAATTTCCGAAGTTTACCCCCCCCCCCAACCAAAATTTCCAGGGAAACTATGGCCATAGGTCATAGGTGTACCACCTGTTTGGGTTGGGAGGGGGAGTAAAATGTCCAAATCTGGCTTGGGGGGGGTCTCAAAAATCGGAAATTTTCAAAAAAACTGTAGTAGGTAGTCGCTCCGCAGGCGCGAAAAACTGCCAAAAATGGGTATTTTTAGAGTAAATTTTGCAAAAATTTTCAAAAATGTCCAAATGTTTGGCTTAAAGTGTCTATTATTGCGAGGAATACACATTTTAACTGTATTATGAACTTTCTTACTCATTGTTGACCTTATTTTGGTCTTGGAAACATGTTGGCAATCAAGTTTTCGAGTTTAAAAACCATGTCTAATGTCAAAATCACTTCATAGTTGAATGTTCATTGCCCATTGGCATTAGAAACGGCTGAAAATGCGATTTTTGGCATACAATTTGAAAAAGTTTTTTGGGGGAGGGTTGGGGGGCATACCGGTGGGGGTCGGGTCAGTGACCTTAAAATTGCATTTTTCGGAAACTATATGACAGCTAAAGAAGAACGCCTTTTGCATAGAGTTCTATGAACCTGGGCTTTTTCTAGGCGAAAAAAGTGGGGGTGGGGAGAGCTGGCTTTTTCCTACAGGGGGGGGGGGGGGGGGGGGGTGGGTGGGGGCGGCCCCCCCAGAAATTCGTTCCGCCTGACTTGGGTCCCCCCCCAGAATCGCCCCCCCCAGGATTCGGGCCTTCCCCCCCAGAACTCTAAAATGCCCGGAAAAATAGGGTTTTCAGGGGAAAAATAGGGTTTTCAGGAAAATTTTGAAAAATTTTTTCCGGCTTTGCCGGATATCTACCCATTTTTTAGCTATTTTAAGCTTAAATTTAAGTTAAAATAGTTGATTTTTTAGCTCAGCAGCAAAAAATAGCTATTTTTAGGCATTTTTTGAAAAATTTTTCTCCCCCCCCCCTAGAAATCCGAGCCCCCCCCAGAAATTTTTGCCTAGGAAAAAGCCAGGAGAATGGGGGGGAGCCCCCCACTAGTGGGATGGGGGGACCCAAAAGTGGGGGATCTAAAGTGGTCTAAAATCGCTAAAAATGCAGTAAAAATAGCCTGTATTCTATATATACTGCTATAACTATGCTTGAAAGTGCTCAAAAATTGAGTTTGAGTACCAAAATAATAGACGATTTTCGACCAAAAAATTCCGGCGAAGCCGTTCAATGCCTGAATTGTTCAGAACAATTTGAGGACTAAAAGTATAGCCATGGGGGGAAAACATCATCCTGGATGATGCAGCATCCTCGATACTACCGTGCTATAGTGTCGAATTGTTTCCCTGTTCGGTTGTTAAAAAATTTTGCAAAAAAATTGGGTGGATTTCCACCCCCCCCAAAGTGGGTTTTTCCCCGCCACATTTGGCAATGTGCCAGACCAACGGTGCATCGGATTGATCTACTTTTGGCTGTGTGCAAAGAGGAAGACTTGCCATCATTGCAGATATTTGCAAAACTTTTCTATCCTTTCCCAGTCAAAAGTTACATCGGTCCAAACTTTTGCAAAATTTTGGCATTGTTGGACCAAAAAGTAGATGTCATTTTCAAAATGTCGTAAAATGAGCAGGAGTGAACCAAATAACTTGATCTTTGCATGCGTAGGTAAGAAAGTGTCGCGCTTTCTGCTGCTATGTTTTGGAGCTCATAGCTCCAACCCTTGGTCCAGGAGGCGGGTGGGTTTTTTCCTCCAAAAAGGAGTGGGTTTTCCCCCCATGGCTATAGCACAGTACCACGTCTAATATATTATGTAGGGGCGCGATAGCAGCCGTATATACGTGTATATGGGTGTATACGTTCAGAAAAACCAAGCTTCACCTGCTGAAAATGCCCAGATCGTTCTAACACTCCGACAGAAAATTGCCTTTTTTCCAAGCGTGACTTACACGTGTACACGGAAAAAAACAAACGGACCTAACTTGTCCGGAAGCAAAAATTTTCAAAGTTGGAAATTTTGACCAAAACTTTTTTGCGACTTGTAGTACTCGACGTGTAGATTCCGACGATACCAAAATTGTCCAGTTTGGTTGAGTATTTAGCTGGCACGGAGCTCGGAGCCGGTTTTACTATGCCTAGTGCCTACTAACCCTAATCAACTGGCGCAGGGTTTTTGTGCATATCACTGTGCATATGCACACTCGAATTTAAAAATGCACACATAAATGTACAGTCAAATTTTGCTTCCGCTAACCACAAAATGCTCTAAAAAATTTCCAAAGTGCTTTAAATTTTAAAAAAGCTCTAGCTTTTAGCTGGGGGCTTCGCCCCCAGACCCCCGCTTTTTCTTACGTACTATTTTTCGGTCATGGCAACGTCGCAACAACCTTTCTTTGTTTTATTCTTCCTCACTAAAGCCACTAATTATTGAAATATTTTTGCTTTAGGTTGTATATATGTATATATTTATCATAGGGGTCGCCGTAGCGACCCCTATAATATGAGTGAAAATGGTCGAATGACCGTGTAAAACAAGGCTGCGCAGAAGCTGCGCAGATTCCTAATAATAATAATTCAGATTCCTAATAATAACGGAAAGTGGTACGGGGATGAAACTTGGCGAATATACTAAACTAGACACGTACAATTTTTTGCGCACATTATCTGCGTTGTAGGACAGACTCATATGTTAAGCCGTTGCAACTTGTTTTCCTTAATTTACAACCTCAACGCCACTCATATGCATTTTACAGGCTAGTTTCCGTGTTTGTACAACCTGCCTGACAGCCTGAGAGTACTCATATGTATTTTACATGCGACGAAGGAGCATTTTTGGTTCTTGTACTAGCGTGCGTTCCTTCATCGTCGAGAGTAAAAGGCTGGATTAAGCCAGTTTTTCTTAAAGTATATAGTCAAGCGGGAAAAAACCCACTCGCCAATGCGGGGAAAAAACCCACCCCCAGTGTGGGCTTACCGGTATGAGCTATCTAGGATTTTAATAGCCTATCTTGAAGAGCATCCAAAATAACCCTGAGGGTGTATTATGGTAGCTCCCACTGCTTCCCTGCAAATTTTTTGGGACTTTGAAATTTTTGAAAATTTTGGTCCGACCAAGTGCCGAAATTTGGCAAACTTTGCCGGGCCACCCTGAACTACTGGAAAGACTTAGACCAAAGCGGATTATATGTACCTGTAGGGCATCTGTTGCGCTTCATGATGATATATGCCGCACTGCTCTAACCCCTCTGGTGCGACCTGGGGGTGACCTAGAGTTAGCGGGAAAAAACCCACTTTTCAAAATTAAATTTTTTCCTAACCATTGACCGGAAAGGTCAAACCAATACATACATTTGTTTAATAGAGCCTATAGATTAAATTGGTATATGTATGTTTTACCTGAGTTCGTACTATTATGGGTGGTCCAGGGGGTCTAAATCGGACACGGTGCCATTTCAAGCCAAAATTTCAATTTTGACCAAAAATGCTTATTTTTGCCTTAAAATGGGTCTAGTTTGGCTCTAAATACAAGAAAAACACATTTTCTATACGATAGGATGCTTAAACTGCCGAAAATAAACAATTTTAAAAAATTTCCAAAATTTGCCTATGTTTATGTGTTAAAGATACAACATTTTCAAATGACCATATGACCTCAATTTTAGTACAAAAACTAATACATATTGATGCAGTTGTACTAAAAACAACCCGCTCTTTCATTTGGAATGGTTAGAAATGCTCCTGGCAGCTTGCCAAAAATTTTTTGGGGTGGGTTTTTTCCCGCATATGGATTTTTCCCGCAGTGGGTTTTTCCCGCCAGTTTGGGACAATTTTTCTCGCTAACGGCACACCCTACAGAGGTGTTCTATAGCTCATAAGAAAGCTTACGACTAGGCCTAGCTACCTGTATAATCAGCATTTCGATATGTCAAACACATTAAAAAGTTCTGGCCAAAAATCTGAAAAGTGGGTTTTTTCCCGCTTGACTATATATTTCTTTACATTTTCTTCCTCTACAACGGTTCGATGAGTGCAATGCTAGCTCTCTTATTGCCGTTTGTTAATCTGTTAAAATGGTAAGAAACTGTTCATAAAAATTTCTTTCGTGTTAAAAATTCCAAAAAAATGCCCAACTTCTGGGTAACTCCGCCCCCAGACCTCCCCGGCGTCGACTTTCAATCTAATTTCTGCATTATATACGTTAGATATATATATATATTAAATGGTCACCCGCGAACAGGGCTAAATTACACCACTACGTAATTTCAGCTCGGATTTTATCGTTACTTTGAAGAAATTCTTGAATTATACAAGTAAATTTGGTAACAAATTGACAATCCTATGTTGATTTTATGTTCTTCACAATTTTGCGCTTAATAGGTTCACAGCATTGCTGATGGCAAAACCCGACACCTATATATATATATATACACGTTAGTTTGTATAGTTATGCATTTGCCTAAATATCGGTATATATACTTACTTGGGTTACTTTGGGTTCGGGACAGTCGACCCATGGGAACCATAGGTCAACTCCAGCAGGATAGACTTCCCACTGTGATGCCTCACTTTGAGGCTTTGCGTCCCGGTTAAGTAAAAAAGTCCGCAGTGACTGAGTCCATTCATCGAAGGCTGCATCTGGGACCAGTTCGTCGATGCCGAGGTCGCACATGTGGCACATTACATTACACAATACAATTCGTACATTACAGCACATTACACTGCACAATGCAACAGATTACCGTACAATTACATACAGCAAAACAGTACACAACAATTTACTGAACAAGGTTAAATATATACCGGAATCACTAAGAGCCCTACCAAGCTCTACAAAAACTGCTCGGGTACATACCCACTTATACCGAAACAGACTATATATTTGCTGCCTATCATAAAAGAAGGCTTCAGCAACTCACAAATGAAGACCACGGATCCAAATAAAAAAACACGGATCAGCTCGAATACAGACACAGACAGAAGTCACATTTTTCTCAGGTACTAAGCCCACCACCGAAGGATGGCAATACCTTTGAAAAGCAGGAGAATAGGTATCACACATAAACTCCGCTCTCCATCATAGTTGCATCACCCTTGTCCGATAAGGTAGCTCTTTCGAGCTCCTTCCGGAGTTGGGATCAGCGCATAATTGTCGCAAGGTGCTACGCAGTCCCCTGTGTTTAGTATACTCTCCACCGGGGAAAGAGAGTTCCCAGCTAAGATGAACTCCCCGCTGAGAAAAGGGAGCCTCCGAATCTTTAACCCCTACGGAGGAACGGGGTGTTCTCTCAGACTCTAAGCATGTTTAGAGCCAGGCCAGGGAATTAACCTCTAGTCTACCCTGGATTCTCAGGGATACAATAATAAAACCGGCAAATTAACCGGGGCCGTATAAAAATTTTAGTTTTTGATGGGTTTATATATAAAAAGTATTTAAAATCCGCTGTCAACTTAAAAATGGGGGTAAACAGAAAAGAGATGACAGCGGGGGGCCTGCCATATCTGAGGCCAGGTTTCAGGAACCTGCCCCCCTGCCCCCACCGCGCGCAGCGCATGCAACCCGACTACAGGCAGCAGGCCACCAAGATAGCGTCGACGTGATGACAGTCCGCCAGACAGTCCAGTCTCCGCCACTCAGCTACCCACAACCCGCAACCGGGCCCCACGCACCACAAATGACAGAGACAGCCGCAGCAGCAGCCACGTCCCGGCTCCTCCCACCCTCACCTAACAGCAGGGCGTCAAGGAGGGAAGCCAGGTTAGCCTTAAGAGCCGTCCGCCAGACAGCTCAGCAAGCTCAGCCTCAACCTCCCCTCTTCCCCGCTGTCGGCAGGAAGCGCCGTTGGCAGCGTCTACCACAGAGGCAAGCACTGAAACCCAACCTGAGCAAAGCAGGGGCTATTGTCCACGCCTGACCCAAAAGGGTGTACAGGTACCACATCGCCGGTGCCCCACGATGTGGCGTTCCCCCATTCGCACAGGGGGACGCGCCCGATACCATAGCCCGTGTGGTTCCCCTTTCGGGGCG